>WSTI01007744.1:0-20291 GCA_019616915.1 Ceratobasidium sp. 423
ATATTTCGCATTTTCGAGTTGTGCAGAGTTTTGACAGAGCACAGGATTTTTGCACAGCGTGCAGTTTTTGCACCATGGATTCAAACTTTTCATGTTGCGTATGATTTTCGTACGGTCGTATACCTGTGGGAACCTCGCTTTTTCACTACACAACATGATCATTCATTAAGGTCGTTAATTTACATCCCAGATGTAAGAGTTAGAAAAGATGAGGAAAGTTACACAACCAGGCATGTTTGTAATCGCACAGCGATTAAGGATCAAGAGAATCAAGAAAAAAAAGTATTGTCGTCGACAGGCGTGTCGAGCGGGCTAAACGCGTTGGTCCAACTCTACTAGGATACGAATGACGCTGTCGAGATCAGCCAAAGTCGCGGTAAACTCATTTTCCATGCGCCAGAACTGAACATCGCGGACGTCGACTTCGATATCGGTGATATTCGTTCCCATTGCAGTCAAAGCCGCAGTGTGCTGCCTGTCACTAAGGCGCTCTTCTAGACCCCTCACCTGATTATCCGTTTAGTCAAGAACGATTCATTGGATCGAACTCACTCACCAAGGTTTCAATGCGACGCGATTTCTCTGCACGCAAGACAACCGTCTGCTCAACACTCAAAGCAAAGGGTGCTTTGCCCTCGTACCCCTTTCTGCTCACATCCACCATATGATCGCTGGCTATCCCTTCATTCGTTTCAGCCAATTTGGAGATGCGTCTTTCAGCCAGGTCGAGTCCGGGAGCTGTGTGTTCGAGAGAAAACTTCTCGTTGGCATCCTCAGCAGTACCGTCGTAATCTGACAATCTATCGGCTTTCGGGTCATCGTTGCCTTCTAAGTCGTTTCCCGAGCTATCTCCAAAGTACTGAGTCGATTTCGAGATCAGTTGGTTGAGCTCCTCCTCGCTTAAACCACTCCGCCGGCTGGAGATCGTAATCGACTTAGTGCTTCCGCTAAAGTTTGTGTTAGCGTTGACCCCGCAAGGGATACGGATAGCGGCTGCGTACGTGAATCTCTCCTTAGCCCCCACAAACAGGATCCCATTAGCATCAAGCTCGAACTTAACCTCCAACTGGACAGCACCACGAGCGGCCGGTGGGATTCCAGTCATCTCGAATTCCCCGATGAGAGTATTTTGCTCTGTCCGGTCATGTTCGCCTTCATAGACTTGAATCAGAACTGTCGACTGGTCGTCTTCGAGGGTCGACAACGTCTTGCTATGCGAAATGGGGACCGGCGAATTGTGATGGATGAAGGGAGTAAATACTCCACCTGGACCACAAGAAGATTAGTAGACGGACAATAGTACTGAGAATTACATACCAGAGGTCTCGATCCCGATCGTAAAAGGGCAAACATCGTCCAAGCTCACGCTCGTAAGGCCGTCTCTCCCCGATAGCATACCCCCACTGATAGCAGCCCCAATTGCGACTGCTTCGTCGGGATTGATCCCTTGGCTCGGTTCTTTCCCTCCAAACATCTCCTTGAGTACTTGATGGATTTTTGGGATTCGGGTTGAACCCCCGACGAGTACGATCTGTGATACCATAAGGAGAATGGATATATCTATCGATACAGACGACGCACCTCATCAACATCCCTGGTAGTAAGTTTAGCATCATTGAGTACCCGCTGCACGAGTGTCAAGGTTCGGCGAAAGAGATCAATGTTGAGTTGCTCGAACTTGGTGCGAGTAAGGGTCGCCGAGAAATCCCTCCCGCGGTAGAAAGACTCGATGTCTAGCTCGACGGACATCGTATTTGAGAGGAGTCGCTTAGCCCGTTCGGCCTCCTTCTTCAGCTTCACCATGCTGCGTTGGATGTGTGTAATATCGACTCCTAATTTGTGGCGATATAATTTGGCGAAATAATCTACGATGCGGTTGTCGAAGTCCTCGCCTCCCAAACGAGCGTCGCCTGCCGTCGCAAGGACCTTGAAATTTTCGCCTTGAATCTGGAGGAGCGACACATCAAATGTCCCCCCCCCAAGGTCATAAACTAAGACCTTCGAAGATCCGGAGCTCTAGGTTTGATTCAAGTTACGCGAGTTGTAAAGAACCCGTAACTCAAGCTTACCTTTCGATCTAGGCCATAAGCAATGGCGGCGGCAGTCGGTTCGTTCAAAATCCTCAGAACTGTAAGTCCGGCGATCCTTCCCGCGTCCTTAGTAGCTTGCCGCTGGGCGTCATTGAAGTATGCAGGTACGGTAATTACCGCGTGAGTAACCTCAGTGCCTAGGTAGGCTTCCGCGATTTCCTTCATACTTCGGAGAACTGTGGCGGATACTTCCTCGGGTGTCTACCTAAGTTAGTTGACTAGCGTAGGCAACGGGATAAGTGAAACTTACAAACTCGCGGAGGGTGCCGTGTTCTTTGACCTGGATCACGGGACGGCCAGTACGATTAGCAACTTTGAACGTCATCCTGGCAACGTCTCCCAGGAGAGTTGGATCGTCGAAGGTGCGCCCTATGAGACGTTTGACGGAGTATACAGTCTGGGAAGGGTACGCGTGAAGCGCATGCTTGGCGCTCTCGCCAACACTACAAAATAAATGTAGTCAGCGATACAAAAGTAAGGAGGGTAAAGTAGCCAACTTACATTCGCTCCGCATTCCGGAATGAGACCCAGGAAGGAGTCGTTCGTGCGCCTTGAGAATTCGCTATGATCTCAACCCGATCATTTCGATAAATTCCAACACAGGAATATGTGGTACCGAGATCAATGCCGATGACCGGCCCAGACGGACCATAATCGCCCGATCCCACGTTTGCAAACACGCCGGATATCAAGAACAGTGTCCACGTGATGAAATGGAAGAGGCGAGTGCTGTACCGGAGTAAAGTAAAGACTGGGAAGATCGAAAATGAGAATATAAGTCCGAAAAGGATGGCCAGTATCCAGCAGCACATCTTGAAACACCACAAAACCACCCACCCGATGGCAGACTGGGGTGATATGGCATGGAAGTGCGGATCGGCCGGCAGCATGAATGAGACCAAGTAGAGCATCGCAAGTAGGATTAGAAGTTTGTGTGAATTCAGCGTATGGTTCGCTCCAAGGACCACGAGTACCCCTAGGGCAAAGAAGCACTGGACTACAATCCACAGTGCCTGATCAAGGCAAATGGTTAGCATAGTAGTAGACTCGGAGTAGCAAAGCCGATATCGAATTGTTGGTAGGGTAGTGAATCTGGTACGAGTTGAGAGCAAGGGATCTGGGAAGCTTATATAGGCGGGAGGATCTGCCTCGTTTTCTTTCATCGCACCAATATGGTATAAAGACAAACGTGATACACATGACCGTGTGATATTTACGAGATCAAATGAAGAGTCGCGCTGGCGCTAAACTTGATCGCCATAACATTCCTTCCAAATCAGGTATAAATAATTTGCACAACATTGAATTACATCATTTCTTCTAGAATTTTGTGCGGTAGGACCGACGCTTGACCCAGCAAGGGGGCCAACCTCCATGATTCGCCTGGAGTACCCTTTCCTTATACAGTGGGTGGGGACGTCCAGGAGCAAGCTGAACCCACCCGCGAACAGTCCCATTGAGTCGCGGTACGTCCATGCAAACCCAATAATCATAGGGCCGATTCCCCCCATTAGACGGCGAAAAGTGAATGTCCCCTACATTTCTGATGAGTAATACTTGATCGTCTGGACCGCTCTCTGAGTATGACCAATTCGTCGTCACCTGCTGTTGGTCCTGTTTGGAGGTAAAGCAGACCATTCCCCAAGACGAACGGCTAATATAAACAGCGCAAAACTGAGTCAACTTTAAGAGAAATTTTTTGCTAGTTCACTTACGACCAGCTACTTCGCTTCGAGCTTGGAGATGAATCGGACTCCCCTGAGGGCCCGGGTGGTGTTACTAGTGGGAAAACGGGTGCCGAAGTCGAGGGAGATGAGGAAGCTGCGAGGGAAGACGACGCCGAGGGAGGCCCAGAGGAAGAAGCTGATGAGGGAATGGATTTTGCTGAGGTAGAAGCACCTGATCGAGAGTATTGTTTGGGACCTCTTGCATAAGGGTTGTAGCGAATGGCGGCGCTAATATAATGGTCAGTCCATACCGAAATGTAGAACACAGGTCTTACCGTTCGCGGTCATCTGTCCGTGGAGTCCAACGAAATCCAGCATCGACCCCGAAGGGGGCAGGAAGGGAGCCTGGTGTTAAAGAAGACATTTTCGGGGAGCATGATTATTCCCGGGAGGGGCGGTTTTAAGTCGCCACGAAACAAAGAGTGCGGGGTTGTTCTGCGTATTAGTCATACGCATACAAGTATGACTAACCACCAAAGTGATTGGATTTTCCGTTTTGCATCCCACGAGTTTGTCCGTCCACAATGGGTAGTATTCGCGACTCCATAATACGCAAGATATTCAACAAGAGCGAACTACCAACTTGCGATTTTACAGAACTGAAGTTACTACCGTTGCGAGATCCCAACACAACTCTAACGTCGGAGGACAAAGAAACTCCCATCAAGGAGTCAAAAATCCTATCCGATGAGCTTGGCACTGTTCTTGAGCGATTGAGCGAATTGCCCTCAGCTAGCTTTAATGTTTCAGACTGTTCTAGACACGAGGGATAGGCCTCGCGTCCTCCTATCGATCTGGTGAGAGTTCCTACTCTCGGCCGTAAATACGACGTTCGTACCTGAAGGGGGACTAAATAGTCCGCAGTAAAGGAAAAGTCAAGTAAAGCTCTGGTGTACTAATCACCAGAGAGTCTGAGGATGTCGAACGAGGGATATTCGACCTGGTGTCCCAAGGTCGAATACTGCCCAGTATATATACCTAAGAACATTCTATCTACATGAGTCAACGGCATAAGGCCGTGAGAATATATACGAGTCATAGATAAGGATGGCCAATAGGACCTTAGTCTCAGTCAGCTATCTCTTATCCGCAGTCCATCAGTCTGGGAACTATCTATCGGAATGTTCTATCCGTTAAATCCTATCTCATATCTAAGTCCTATATCTCCTATTCCATGGAGGTCCTAGGAGGTCCATGGAAATCCGAGGGCCTATTCCCGTGTCTACGACACAGACTTAGCATTCACGACTCAACCCCTGGCAACGGCTCCAACTGTTCACACAATCGAACCCTTCCTCTTGCTATTAGTTCCTGACCTCCCATCCACACGACGATTCATTTCGCTAATCCGAGCATTACAATCGCTCATAGCCGAAGTCAAATACATCGCGAACGAGGCTAAAACTGTGGATGCCGATATCGTGGATCGCGCTGAAGGCACCGTCACTAGTATTGAAGCCCAGATAAATAGGTTGCTTCATGCCGCTTGGAACGGGCATAGGTTGCATGCGAATTACTTGCTATCCCAGGATACTATAGGATCTAGAAGATACGAGTTCCGTGAGTGCAGATAGTCGAATTTTCGTATCTTCGAAAATGTACCCCACTAAATGCGGCCTCTTTTATCACATACAGCAATCCCATCGCCTTACATTTCAACCGAACCGGCTCCCCTTGTAACAGCGGTGGTTTTCTTTATCTCGACCATACACTGCTTCATGAATATCTCCCGAAGCAATTGCGGCTTTATCTTGAAAGTGATCCGCGCCATCTTATGCATTGCCATCCGTCTACAAGACACCGCAGAGCAGGCTCATTTTATTCATACCGTGGACAGAATCCCCCATACTCTGGAGACGGCACTTAGCTACCTTGGTATACATTCAAATCTCGTATTCTACACCGTTTGCCCAAAATGCTCAACTCTGTACATCGAATCGCAATTAGTTCCTGATCGCTGCGGCGCTGTCAATCAGGCGGGCACAATCTGCCGGGCTTCACTCAAAAAGGAAAGGCGCCGTGGGAAGTCAACTTGGAATCGACCTCGTCGCAGATATAGCCACCTTCCTTTTGAAGTGTGGCTTTCGAACTTTCTTATGCGCCCTGGCATCGAGGATTTAATTGAAAATAAGCGGCCTAAACTACAAGATGAATGTACGGATTTCTGGGGTGCCTCCTACTTGAACGAGTTTCCCGGACAAGGCCAGAAATCGTTCTTTGACACAACTGTCGATAACCTTCGGCTTGCTTTCATGGTCTACCACGACTTTTTCAACCCATTCAAAAACAAGGCAGGCGCTAAGCAAAACAGTGTCGGCCTGATTCTCATGGTCTGTCTAAACCTCCCTTACGAGATACGGTACAACCGAGAGAATGTGTATGTAGCTGGAGTAATCCCTGGTCCCTCGGTGCCGCGTGGAGATCAAATAAATCATTTCATTCGACCGATCGCTAGAAATATGAGTGAACATTATAACCCTGGCGTCTGGATTGCTCGTACGCATAAATATCCAAATGGCCGACATGTTCGCTCTGCGCCACTAGTTGAGAGTATGGACTCAAGCGCAGCACGCAGCTGGGCCGGGCTTGGTTCTGTTGCCCATACAGTCCTGTGCTCCTGTTGTTATGTCCCTCAACACCGGATTGATGAATTTGACACAGTATTTCCTTCCCGATCGATGCCCACACACTTGCAGCATGTCAATTTATGGCTATCAGCATCCAATGAAACCGAACGGAATGCAGTCTGGAAAAAACATGGTGCTCGCCACTCTGAATGGCTTTCCTTTCCATACTGGGATCCATTCGTTTCATCCACCATCGCTCCGATGCATTGGTCAAGAAATATATTAGAGAAGCAGTTGAGGGAAAACATGGACTGGAGCTGGCTTAAGCCCAATGGAATTCCCACCGCTCCAAAGAAAGCAAAATCAATTACCGAGCTGGAGCTACACTGGGGACGCATGGCACTTCAATACTGTACTCGCTCACAACTCGAGAAAACTGGGCTGACGGAGGGGTTACTTCGGTATTTATGTAACGAAAAAGAAATCTTTAATGTGGGCTTACCGGCGAAACGTATGCTGAAGGACCTGGACAACTGGGTAGGTAAAATATACTATCAAAGAAAGGGATCACATTCTCATGCTATCAATTCTCATGCTATCAATAGCGTCAAGGGGCGCATATAATTGACAGTGCTGGAATGCTGATGGCTCCCTTGCCCAATGATTGGGCAGCGTTCAACCGAGTGACTGTGGCCAAGGCACATTTTTATCTTAGTAAAACATCTAGTGCGGAGTTCCTTGTTCGGAAGTCCCACCAGGGCGATCTGGAATACTTGTGTGGCGTCTTTGGACTTGACACCAAGGGTACTCACCTAATACTGGCCCGGCGTTTACTCGACTATTATGTAAGCACTTCTTTACATTTTAGGCACTTATATTGATTCTGGTCATTTCTAGCAACCGACCAAAGATGAGCTGGCTGAGGTGCGGCTCTCCAGTGGTAGAAATGACATTTCGGTCCTTGGAATTGAAACAATGACGGAAATCCAAACTGACATGGAAGGAACAATAATTCCGGACTGGCTCAAAACTCCGCCCAAGAACTTTGGAACGATTAGCCATGGGAAAATTGGAGCGGAGGAATATAAGTCACTTGCCCTTGTCTCAATGACCATATCTTTGGTCCGCACATGGCACAATGCTGACAAGGCATACATTCAGCGGCTCAATAACTTTCTTCATCTGATGCTCGCCGTTCGAGTTTTGGCCCTCCAGTCAATATCCAAGCACGACATTGCCACCTTCACATATCATTATGGACAATACCTCCGTGACCTCAAAGCTTTGTATCCCCACTGTAGTGTGGTTCCGACTCAGCATCTAGGTCTTCATATCCCCAAGTTTCTAGAAAAGTTTGGGCCAGCTGCACGCTTTAACGAGAACCCATGCGAAATGTTTATTGGTATGTTACAAGAAGTACCAATAAACTGGAAGTTCGGTGAGTGTTAACTCCTTCGACCAATGCTTGCAGACATTTATATATGCTAGGCGAGCTTGAGTATACCTTGCATAAGGAATTTACGTTGACTGCGAACCTTGAAGCACGTTTAATCGATCCTGAAGTACGCAAGGCGTTGGGCGAAGTGGGAACAATCATTCAAGGCTACTTTGATACTCGCCATCCCGGTAATTTGGCCCATTTTGCTAACGGGTGGGAGTTTATGCATCCCTCAACCACTTCCGTACTTGCCGAGGAGGTTCGCATATTGCTTGCAGATTTTTGCAAATCTCGACAGTTGGAAGCGCCGACTCGACAGCAGTTCGTCTGTTCCAAGATGCAGAACGGACATGTTGTTTATCAGCCGGAGGCTAACGCAGTTGGAAACAGTCAGATTTTATTTGATGTTCCGGGTACCCTCATGAGAGCGGCGGGGAGGATTGAAACTATCTTTATTCAGACAACAGAGACGGGATCCAGCAAACTACAGGTCCTCCTGCTCGTTCGCCCTTTCAAACCCCTGAACCCAACCGACAATTCCCGTGACATATACTCCTCCCACCCACTCATAGGAGCTCGTGGTGAAAGGATTGCGGCTATGTTCTACGCAGAGACCGACCTTGGCTTACCTCTTGTCATACAACCAAGGGACATTGTTGCGCATATAGCAACATGCCGCTATCGTGATACGACCCACCGATTCACAGCACCATGTATTGTGGCGATTTCACTTGATCTGGTACGTAAACCTCACATTCTAAGACAAGATGATATTCTTATTGGAAACCTTCAGAAACACGTTCGTGCGGACTAACGGAGTATCTACAAATATGTATCTAGAACAACGTGATATTCTTCAATTCAATGTACCTCTTGATTTGGTGGGCGATATTGGTATGTTCTCCAGAGTATTGATGAGAAACATGATATGCAACACGGCCAAGCATCCACCCCGCCTAGGTGATTAGATGCTAAATTTAATTAAAGTCTCATAGAACTGAATGAAGAGAACGTACAAAAAATACTTTCATTGCCCAAAAACACCCCTCTAAGATCGTTGGAGTCTTGTCTGGCACTTGATTCTTTGAAACCCTGCGAACGTTACCGTCCTTGGTTCGGACCGTAATGGTGGCAGTGCGCATCGGTTTGGCGGATGGACGAGGAACTACGCTCTTGGGGGCTTCGCGAATGAAATCGCAGCTCTCGGAGTTAACCTTAGGGAGACGTTGGAGGTCTATGTGTGTGATCGGCAGTGGTGCGTTCGTGCTCCAAATGTGGTTCTTAATTAGCTCTCGGGTTTCTGCCAGATTGAGTAATTGATCGGTAACCGATAGTCAAAAGGCCAATACCAACCTACCCTCGAATTCGCGAACAGCATTAGGCTCGTTTGAGTAGCCTTTGACGATTACATAACCAAACGGCCCAACCAATGAGATGTACAGGCGATCGTTGTGACACTATATTCTCGAATTATTAATTCACCAATAGCAAATGAGTAGAGAAATGCTCACCTGTAGGCCAGTAATTGCGAGGTTGGGCCCTGGAATACACAGATAGTATGATAAGCAGCTATCGTAAATTAGAGATTGCATTCCTGCTCACCGGCACAAAAAGTTCCAAGTGTCTTGTTATTGGTATCCATCAAAAGGACGTCGCCGACTTGCGAGCCAGAAACGACGACGTTTGATGGTGTCATAGCGATCGGGACACGTGGGCTAAGGTGAGCTAAGTCCTTTCCCGAAGGTAGTACGGCATTACGTGCGTTGCTTGAGCGGGGGCCCTTGGCATCGATGGACCAAACACAGATACTCTGTTCTAGAGTAGACAGCGCTAGGGACTTTCCATCTAGCGAGAGCGCAGAGCTACAGCTGAGGAGGGATTAGAACCCGTGGTATTCGATAAAAATGACAGGACCTACAAGGCTCGCGTGTCGGCGCAGAAGGGAGTTTTCTCGGAATATTTCCATACCCTGGAACAAACGGTCTAATTAATCTCATGGCTTGAACGAAACGACTCACCCATTACCAAAACTACCTGCCAGAAAAACCTGTTGCCCTGCTTTGTCCAGGATCTCGATGGTGCTGATACCAAGTGGCTCGTCAAAAGGGAGGACAAGCTTCATGTGATTAACACGGCGCCAGGATGAGTTGAATTTTTTCCAAACCGATACTCCGTATTCGTAACCGACGAGCAAGACCTTCTGCTCTGGGTTGTAGCGGAAGATCGCCATGGCCTGCTCGAGGTCTGTAAACGCATATGCGATGGATGCGGGGGAGTATCCGAACTATAGGGTAGAGTCAGAGGTGAAGGAAGGGTGGCACAAGCGGGGATGCTCACCAAGTTAGCCGCCAAAAAGTCGACGGTATACACCGCGCCATTCGAGCACCCAATCAAGCCTTGAATATTGTTGATCCATGCCACAGCAGTAATATCGACCGCAACACCGGTGTCGATGAATGCCTGAGTACCCCCGACGCGAGTGTCGATCAAAGCAAGGTTATTAGGCGTCGATACCAGGAGATGCACGCCGTCGGGAGATATGTACGGGCCATTAGTGGTCCCGACTTGATGCGTACGCAAAGAGAATAGTTCCTTGTAGTTGGCTGAGTTCTTCGACATAGCAGGAATCGGCAGAAAATACCACGTTTAGGTCGCGGAGAGTGTACATGCAAAGTGTGCTGGGACTAGGAGCTCCAAAGTTCGCCCAACTTGATCGCTATATGAATACGAAGGATAAGCGCTCGGAAGGCCATCCCCTGTAGCTTTTTTGTGCGAAGCCTCGCAGGATTGAGCCAAATACAACCCAAATCGAACCGTTTTCTGCAGTTTGCTGTTGGATGATGCGAAATGGTGCGAAATACCCCTACAATGGGTAAATTTGATAATTTTCAGGGTCCCCCAGAAGCGCCGTCCACGGTTAGACTCTTGCCCTGCGTTCTTGTATAAGCAAAACGATTGGCTCGTCTTTGTCTGTGCGCGACTCAACGCAAGGAGCGATGTACTGCGTCGTCGTCAGAACCGCTCCTTCCGCTTTTTCTTTCAACTGGAATCATATTTAACGATATGGTGGCTCTTGCGCCCCCAACGGACCTCGTCTAGTGCCTCCTCTAACCGCCTTGCCTAGCTTGCCTAATCTATTTCTCGGACTGCCTTATTATGTCTACTCATCGACGCTCCCCTTCTCTATCTGAGTCTAGATATCGTCCTTATAATGCTCTTTTGTCACCTGTTCGCGCCCTTCAGAGACTGGTAACTCGATCTCTGAGTGCATCGAGCTCTGCATTTTCGCTCAATCCTCCCAGAGTCGCTCCAGCTTCTCTCACCACTAGGTATGCCCGTGTCTTTAATCAGCATTCTATCCGAACTAATACATCTCATAGTAGCGAAACACCCGCAGAACAAGTAGCCAATCCCGCCAGCTCCGAGACTGGGTATACCGACTGTATTTGGCTAATGAACTCGACTACTGACTCTAGTTGAAAGTGAGATGAAACCTACCCCCTACAACTTTGGATCGGTCCGTGAGCCCGACGCTGGGCCAAAGGATAATGGCAAGGAATTCACTTCTGGGGACCAACAAGCATCGCACGATCCGACTCGCCCTTCGAACAAGTCTGAGTCTGAACCGTCTCCTACGCCCGAGACACAAACCTTGGTTGAAGAAGCTGGCCGCGAACCCAAGAAGGTACTAGATACCGAAGTGGGAGTGACCGAACCATCGTATAAGGCACGAGAGGAGGGGCAGTCGAACGCCAAGATGGAAACGAAGGGAGCCGATATAGAAAAGGCCGAGTGAGTAGGGTTGACAATATTCCGCAATATGCAAGGCAAACTGATTGCACATCCGTAGTGTGGTTTCATATGCTGCAGACCAGGAACGGCGCGAGTCACAGGCTGATGCGAAGTCCGTATCGGCAATTATAGGAGGTGAAGACCTCGCCTTAGAAGCGGACGAGAACACCTTGGAGGATGGGGAACTCGTGGAAGATATTTCGGCGGAGGAAGACGAAATTGTGGATGTAGACCCCGAGCCGCTCACGTAAGTTCTACTTCCAAGATACGTTTCGCATAACTCACGTCCTCCTAGTAGAACTACTATCAAGTCTTTTTTTGGGGACCACCTGATGATGTACGCCAGCGCTAGGTTCGTCTTTGAATTAACTCTGATTTAACGCACAGACCTCTTACGCATTTTGTCAGGGATAAATGCTTGCATTGGTTAGGACGGATCGAGGGTGAGGTTATGGCAGAAGATGGCTTATACGCACACACCTGGCGGACGTAGGCACATTTTAGCCGTTTCTGGAATCCAATTGACCTACTTGGTGACAGGACAAGCTGGAGCATGAACTCATTTACAGCGATCCGGGGAGTACGCATCTATCACTTTTTGTATGCCTCACTCTAGTCCATTTTCCGGGACGAGCTGACGTTTAGCCTAGCGATACGATACAATCCGGTTTTGTCACCTATTCCCCACCCCTTCGATATGGGCCTATCAGTCGCTGGAACTTCTACCCCGAACATGTGACAAGTGGTGCGACCAATGTGTTCCAGAGGACCTCCGGCGATATCGAATTCTGGGTCGACGGTGACAAGTTCAAATACTACATTTGGACTCATCTCGACTGCGGCGATGAAATCTTGATTGACGGTGAAGTCGGAACTCCCCATCCCGAGATCCCAGGTTATGTTCTTCACCATCACTACAACCAACCGCCGATGTGGCTTTACCAACCCAAGCCGCGTTCCCCCATCAACCTCGCTCATCTTCGGGCCTAGTACCCATACTCTGTAGATTTGTTCGAAGGTGAATGGGAGCTTGACCTGTGATATAACTTGACGAAATGGAATGAGATTCGCATTTTCTGCTTATTTAAATTTTATGTGATGAGAAACTTAGCCTCTGCCCGGCGGATGCAGGGGGCGATGCGGCAAATGAAATCAGCCACGTGACTGGCGCTCGGTTATGCAATCGCGCCAGCTCCGAAGCAAAACGTCCAACATGATACAAACCCTATCCTCCCGACTCTCAATCTGACCCATCCAAAGGCTGATTGGGGAACAATCGGCGTATATATAAATGTTATTCAACAGGCCAGGTTCGGCGTTTCCCCATGTCTTTGTTCTGACACGCATCCCCAGCAGGTCCCGTGACCGCGATTGGCCAGTGATCGACTACATTTCCCAGAGTCCACTTGCCCAACATGGACGTGGATCAGGACTCGTTTTCTCAGCAGGTTAGTGTTATTTTTCGGCCTTCTTTCACACATCATATAAGTGACCAACGACGCAATTAGGTGGTTTCTTTGAAAAATCTAGTCGACCGATTTGAAGGCCGGATAGACGAAGTCAACCAGAAGATGGGGGAACTTGACGCAATGGAGGATGCTCAAGCCCAGGCGAGAAAAAGCCTACATGAGAAGGCTCGAACACTCTCTCTGGCGCGTGAACGACTGAATGAGAAACGTTTGACAATACAGGCCGCAGCAGGATCTCAAACCGAGCCGCAACCGTTTATTCTGCAGTACGTTGGCCCAAAGAAACCAGCGGATATAACAATGGAAGAGGTGGAGCAATCGGTATGATATTTTGACTCCTCAGTTGATAAACTACTGACTCTGGATTGTTAGTCAAAACACCTAAAGCGGCGCCGTGGAGATAAGGATATTGGAATGTCGGCCAACTCTGCTCGAACGTATCGGGAATGGCTAGCATCGTCAGACGGAAAATTACCTAACGAAGCCATGTCCCCCGCCCCTTCCAGTATCAGCTCCTTTTACAGTGCCCCGCTGATCCCTTCCCGGGCTGAACCCGTCAAGACGACTGCTTCTGGAAAAGTAGGTAGAGGAGGGAGGGTTTTGAATACTAAGGGGGGTACCAGCCCGGCTGGCGATTTTTCCGACGACGACGAGTATGGGAGCGATACAGATACAGTCGCTGCCCTATATGAGAACAAACGAGCACCAACAGATCAAACAATCGTGAGTAACCGGTAATTATCATATCAATCATATAATGAATCGATTGAACGTTTACAGGGACAAGTCATGACACTCCTTACGACATTGGTAGAGAAGGTTAACCACCTTATTGATAAATTACCATCAGAGCCTGTGCCTGCCCTGAAGAACGTGCATCCTGTAGTCGCACGACACATAGTTGCATCGGGTCAGAGGCGTCCCGCAGCCCCAAAGGATAACTTTAAGCCATGGGACCAGAACGAAGAGGATGATCGTCCTATGAACCCCGTGAAGCGTCCTGTCGAAAGGGTCGCAGCACTGGTACGTATTCCCCTACATCTGGTCAAATGAAGCACCACAGATGACCCACCCCTCAGGCATACGTTCGAGTTGCCTTGGCCGAATGCTTTGGTCGCAAGTCCAAGAAAGACCCGTTACCGCCTGGACCACCCGATAACGTCGAACTCCCCACACGCGAGGAATTCTGGGTGAAATGGAACGAACCATATAACAGCGAATTCAACACCGCCGCCTGTGGAGTCGTCACCCGTAAGATCATGGAGGACTTCCCCACACTTTTCACGGAGGATTGTTACGAAGACTTATTCAAGATGGTTGCTGCACACCTTAAGTACAACATCGTACTGTATCGCCGCAAGCACCTTCCTCCGGGTGACCCATCGGAGGGGCAACGGCTCGCAGCTGCCAGCTCAAACCGTCGTCGCCATACTGTAAGTCCTCGACATCTCTGATTCAAACTCTATCTAACATATTCTTCAGCTTTTCCAAAAGCGTATGTACATTGTCCATTCCATTAAGGAGCTTCGACCCCACCGGCGCCTCCTCAAGGACCTTGGGATGGATGGAACCAGCTCTGACGAAGAAGATCCACAAACGCCGGGGTTATACAGAGTCAAACGCATCAAGCAGCTCTCGTCGTCAGTCATAGAGCTCAAACAGTATGCATTATTCACACTATATAAGCCCAGTTCCCTCTTTATTGACACAATGCTTGACAGGAAATTGGATGACACTTACGAGGCACTGGTGAAAGTTCCTGGACGAAAGGGGAGCCGAGGACGAAAGCGTGTTCGCACCGCTGAGCCGAGCTCGCGAAAATTCAGGATCAAAGGACTACCCGTCAATTGTGTGAATCGTATCTGGTATAGCCGTCTCTCTCCCGCCCAGAAGAGTGTTTTTAGATTTGCGGATTACCAGTACAACTTTAAGTTTCCCGATGAACTATTGAAAATGTAATGCAATAGTAGAAAATTGTAATACCCGCAGCATGTTCTATCACATCCCGTTTGTAATTACCGAATTGCCGAGATACAAAACAAATACACGCAAAGGGGCTGAGGCGAAAAAGAAGCGAGCGAAAATAATTTTAAGAATATAAAATAGACAATGCGCGAAAGGATTTCGCGAGGTGGAGGGTGGAGAGCAGAGAGACTCAGCCGAAACCGATCGTACGAGCCGATGGTAGAGGTGGAGTAGCCCCTATTCTGGCGTATGGCGTGCGAATGAGCGCAACGGGCGCATGATTGCGTTCGGATGGTCAAGGAGTAGAGTGGATTCAGTGGGCCGTGTGAATGCGATGGATAGAAGGGATGGGCCGGTGAGTCGATGAGGAGAACGAGGACAGGTGAGGTGATGAGGTGGCGATCAAGTGGCGACGGTCACGTGCACGGGCTTTTTTCGGAATACATTATATATTAAGGCAATTACATGAACACATGGTCAAACCGCCACACGTGAGACCGAGACACAAAATGCTACAAATGATTCAGTACAATACATGGTTGTAGCGGGTAAATCAGTGTAGGGGGGCGTTGTACAGGTGTGGGACCGGACCTAAGGCCATATCTAATGTATGCCATACGGGCTACAGAGAGAGCGTATAGTAGGTGCAGAATTAAGTTGGGCAACTGACATTAGAGTGTTCAATTAAACAGATAGGTCCTTGTGAATGCTAAATAAGAGACGGTGGGGTTGAGGTTGGACGATTCACGTGCACGGGCGTTACGGACGGCCAAGATCGTCGCACCACCAAATTCTCAACCCTCCCCACACACTTCTCACTCACACCTGTAGCTGTTCCCTGGAGTTTGAATTGGCTTATAATACTTAGAGCTTTGGTTTCCATCGTATCACACAGAATAGGGATAAAAAAGCCTTGCACAATACCGTGCTGGTTCCGGAGTATAAGTTTCCCCAATGAGCCGGTCACGTGCTAGATTATCCAAACCCCTTTTCAATCCATACACCCACATTTTTTTGCGCTCGTCGAACCCCTTATTCCGCATTCGTCGGATGAAGACTGCTCGTTCTATCCTATTGATTTTCAAACGGTGACCATGGTATCTATGTGTTGGTTATATTGTTGGGACATAGCCCAAGGTGGGTTTTTCCGCACGTGGCCTTTCCAAATTGGGATCTCTTTGTCCACTTAGCTCTTAAAGGCCATCGAACGCAAGGCTTTTCGCCATAACCTCCCCCATGCCGTGATGCCTCCTCGCGTTGAGCATAGCTCGGTGAGCCGATCTAGTGCTTCCAGCCGTTCGACAGTTACGGCTTCCTCTGCATATTCCGCCCCGAGTTCGCTACCCGACTCGTTTGGGGTCGGCCCATTGTTTATGTGGGATAGCTCCAGGTACGATACTCACTTTTGAAGTTCCGAGAAGTCTGATTGTCGGTCATGTAGCTGGCGTCGCGCTGATTCTGAAGGAACCTCGACACTCGGCGAGCGTTCTACCTCTGGGAACACGCGTACCTCATCTAGCAGGGGTTTGTCCGTGGTCAGTGGGCTACTTCGGAGCCCCCCTCCTCCCTTGTACGTTTTTGGTCGCTGGTCCCCTGTTCCTATCTAACAAATGGTTTGCCCAGAATGACCACCTCCTCGTGGGTCATGGAAAAGCTTGAATCATTGTCTGCTACCTGCTCTTCGATTACGCCATCCCAATCCGCTAGCAACGCACCGCCAGGTAATAGTGCCAGTCGGCGGGGTCGGGCAGAGACTCCCGCTCATATGCTGTAAGTTGAATGATATTCGAGCAATTTATCTCCATACTAAGGAATTATTTAGTCAATACGACGAAGACGAAACCCGGCTTAAAGATGGAGATTACGATGTAGATGAGGGCTCTGTCCCCGAGTCTTCGTGAGTACCGAAGCTTATATGCATGTACAACCGCTCTATTCCTCAATCATTCATACTCCGCAGCGACAGCGAAGAGCACCACAAACAAGACAAGAAGAAGTCGATCTACATAGATGATGAAGCCATGCGAGTATTATTCTTCGCGCAATCCCACTAACTAACCCCTGCCTATCTCCAGGGTGACAGGACAAAAACGCGCAAAACCGAAACCTCGTCAGAAAAAGGTATCCCCCCGAAAGTAGGTCCATACCTATATAAATAATAGCATAAGTTGTAACACTCTTCTAGATCATCTACTAACTCCGGATCCGATGAGGAACCCCCAACCAAGCGCCGGAAGTCCAAGGCCTCACCAGCAAAGCAGGGCGGAAGGAAAAAACGGTAAGTTTAGATGTTCATATGCTCTTCCTATTGAGGGACTTACCGTTTGGGTATGTAGCGCCTCAGGCGATGAGTCAGACGAGCAACCATCAAAAGGGCTTGAACGGTGGACGTACGTGATCCACGACCTATTTTGCTTTACGAGGAGGTTCTGACTATCTCTGATAACCCACTAGTGGAACGAGCCAAGGCGTTATCGATTTCTCACCGAAACCCCACAACCTCGACACGAACTCAGTGCCTCTGTGGACGTATTCTGCAGATGGGATTGCCCGCCAGAGCCCCAACCATCGAGCCATTGGAGATATCCATTTCGCTCCAAACCTAGGTGCTGGACCACCGTTCCATTACTGGGTCCAAGTTGGAACGACTGAGGGCGGGTGCTGGGAGTTGTACAACCCGGGGCGCCAACATCCGCTCTATGCCGGGTATGTCCTCACAGGGAGGAAGGGGAAGTACGCGCCTTGTTGGGCACTCAAGGATGACTAATTTCATCCAAGCTCAAGGTTCAAGCGGGATTGTCGCTATCTTAGCTAGATGTGTAACGACTTCTAAACACGAATATGGTCGATGAAATTGAATGATTGGGATGTAGATATTTGTAACCAGATTGTCAGGATGTATCGAATAAATATTATGTGGTTTGATCCGAGTTGTGACTTCGACTAAATATCCTTTCTCGGAAATTAACTCGGTGCCGCATGGCGGCAGTTTGTTGCCGTGGATCCGGTCTTTGATCCGCTCCCTTTGTTTCGAACTTGCTATATTCAGGCGTTTGTGTGATTTGGTGGTTTGTACCCCCTTCAGCTCTATGGCGTCCGTGGTCTCCGCTTGGCTTTCAGCCATGAAAGGGGCTAACAATACTATCGAATACATCGAGAATTGGGAGGCTGTCGATCAGCAAACCCCTCATATCACCAGCTTCGTCGCATCCAAATCGATTCCTTGTTTACTGTCGGCCTCAGAGGATCAAACACTTTTATTCACTGATATTGACTCTGGCACGTCGGTTGGAATTATAGACCTAGAGAACTTCTACGTTCTCGCTGCACTCTGGCGGTCTAACTCAACACTCATACTTGGCGGCTCGAATGGAGTTGTGTATGAAATGGTTATTAATCCGAAGAATGTACGTTCTCGTCCATACTCGAACCCACCGTTTGTTAACGTATTCGCGTTCTCTTAGCAATTACATCCTGTGTCGATGTATGCGATAATCGGACCGTTGCATCAACAGGTCCGCGCAGTTGCTTACGATGCCACAGGGGTCCATACACTGCTCGCTATTGGTCACGGGACTCAGGTGTCGATATATGCACAGACACTCCAGGATCACGACTGGAATAAGGTCGATGACATCCTGGAACCATCCCACACTCGGGGAGGGTTAGTGACCTCCCTGCTATTCTTCGGCAAAGGTGCACGTAAGCTTTTTGTCGGGTACGCTGAGGAAGGATGGAGGTATATCACATTTAGTCGCCCATGAGGCTTGTTGCTAACAGGTGTTAGTATCTGGGAATATGGCACTTCCCAAGTCCGCCGCGTTGATCCCACAAACTATGTGGGGGTTTGTCGGGTGTAAGTATTGCATATATCTCGATCTCGGCCGGTCTACTCACGGATCCCAACAGCGGCCAGGCACGACTAGGACCAAACCAAGAAACAATCTCCATCACGACTCTCGACCAATCGATCATGGTGTACCGTCTTGGAGACAATGGGCCGATCTTGGAGAGTGGGCACGAGTACCCGTTGCAGGTTCCACTGGCCAGCAACCCCATCCTCCCGATTGAACATACACCATCCGGTCTAATCTTGGGGGGGACTTCGAGTGGTGATATCTCGATTATTAAACCCCCCAAGGACGGTAGCAATGTGGGGGCCTTGATTCGGGGAATCCGTCAGGGTGACGGGCATTTGATTCGTGCTTTTGCAGTGCGTATTCTTTGAACTAAATGTTATATAACACTCACATCTTTTGGTAGTACTATGGTTCGCATGTCTTGGTCGGATCGACAGCACCGAACAATCAAGTTGTGATAAAGTGTTTTACCGATTCCCGCAAATTCAAAGGTTGGTCTGTTTCGTATACCATTTAAAATAGACTAACTTTCCAGTAAAATAGGCCCGGCGCGGAAACGTTCCTCATACAAGCCATTTCAGCTCTCCCTCTCGGACGTCCTTGTTGTATCAAGGGAAGGGCATAAGCGCACGACGGCGACAATTGATAATCCAACTGGGTTGATGGCCGTATTTCGATCTCGTGATGTGAGGGTAAGTGGCTCCCCCGGGATGATTGGTTATGTACTGACTACCTATATTAGATGATGCTTGGGCTAACTGCCTTCCTTTGGCTGGTCATCTTGTCGGCAGATCCCCCTGGTGGGCAATCATTCAGAGCAACCCATACTCCTTCACTCCAGAAGGGTGTACGTGTAGTGGGTGATGATCGACACAAACAGTGGGTATTATTTGGAGTGTGCTACTTTTCTCGGTATGCCATCCACCAGGTATTGTCATGGAGCTCCTGGTTGGTACGTCAGATCCTTCCCAGCCACAAACTGCAGATGCTTATTTGTTATTCAGGGGGGAATGATTTATGACTTTATCAAGCATATCGCACTCCTCCCCCTTGCAATCTTGAAGTTTGTGCTGATTGCTGCATCTCACTGGATGTGCGAGCGGGTCGAAGTATATCGGGAGCTGGGAGTCTGTCCCCAAATCTACTATACATGAAGAGCATGCATGCGTTGTGATTCATGTAAATAGACTCCTTGACTTACGAAACTCAATGACAACAACACGAACACACCGGGATAAGGCGAAAACAGTCAGAGCACAAGTATACGACCATACGAAAATCATACGCAACATGAAAAGTTTGAATTCATGGTGCAAAAACTGCACGCTGTGCAAAAATCCTGTGCTCTGTCAAAACTCTGCACAACTCGAAAATGCGAAATAT
>WSTI01007748.1:0-19703 GCA_019616915.1 Ceratobasidium sp. 423
CAGCCAATGTACGGTGTACAGGTTTAACCGTTCTTCAGGACGAAATGCCGGTCAATGCTGCAGAACTCATTTAACTCGTTTAGGTTTCTCTCGATGTGTATTATAACTCAGGAAATGTGTTGCAGGAAATGACAGCTTGTGTGGCGGCCAAAATGTTGAATAAGTCAGACAGTCTGTCGAATTTCAGGTCCTCTTCCCCAGCAGTCATGAAGAACTGTTGAATTCCTTCAAGCGATGCACCTTCGCGCTGGGCAAGAAGGTAGGTGAGATTCATCGCAAATTTGTTCGTTATATGCAAGGCGTCAGGGATTAAAGGAACGGAGAAAACTGCGACCTGCTTGAACGGGGGGGGGGGCAAGGTGAATATCGTCACGATAGATTTGACTCTGGAAACCTGGCTAAAGAGTTCGTTCTCATCGAGAATAAGCATTTTGATGTCATCAAGTTTATGGTGGTGAATCACATCAAGCACATGCCCAGGAGTGTCGGATACGAGATACTGACTCTGATCAAGCTTGCGAGTGCCTTCATCAATGGATGTACCATCGGTACATGCGTGGCATTGGTCATTCATCTACTTGCCAAGTGCAAAAACTGGATCCATGTCGCGAGTTCGGAGGTGGGCACCACGATGGCTGCCTGTGTCTCAGCGCGGGAGGTGTCAATAGACTAGAGGATGAAGATTGAGAGCGCTGAGGGTTTTCCGGTCCCAGGCGACGCCTGAGAAACGACATTGTGGCCTTTGGTGATGGGAGGAATCGCACACTGTTGGATTGCACACGGCTCCTCGTAGTTTGGGACTATCAGCATGGACGTAACAACTTGCCAAGATAATATTCACTGTGTGCATGGGTAACACGGAGCAGGTCCTCTTTGAGCCCAAGTTCTTCAAAGGTTGGCACAACATTGACCTCTTCAGGGGGTGAGAACACGAGCTCTTCGTCGCCGTAGCTGATATGACCTATGTATGCTCGTTGATCTGTAGATAGACTTTGCTCACTAGCTTCAGTATGTTGTTGGGCTATAGTATCTCACATTGTGGTAATGTGAGGATACGAGGCGATGGCGTCCAAATGGCTCCAGGTGGTTTTTGACTAATACAACACGAGTCACCGAGCATATATCCTGTTGCACATTAATTAAACCTTGTCCAGTGGCTGCTTGGTGCCAATTATTTCCCTACTCGCTTGCGCCTATAAAGGATGCGCCGACAATTCCGCATGGTCTGGTCATGAATGGTGGATAGTGTGGACAGGCGATCACGTGATGCCGACCCAGAAGTGGACTGCAGGAATCGAATGCTTGATCGAGCGCCGAATTCGACGAAACGCAATAGAATTCAATTCTTGGAGTATACTCTTTTAAATTATTGACAACAACCAGCCCCGGGATTTGGGAGCTACACTACCGGCATTCGGTCGCAATTATACCATCCTACAACCTACCCTTCCTAATGTCGTGTAGTTGCTCGGCAAATTCCGCACCCATTCGCATCATCATCTGTTCTTCGCTCGACATGACCGAGTAAAATGCGGCAGGGTCCTCAAACGCCCCATATTCCATCTCGCACCTCATCTCATCCTTTGGGAGAGTCCCATTGTTAAAGTAATCAAGAGATGCCTTGAACTGACAAAGAGATGGGAACGGTACGCCGTGCTTTGCGGGTAAATGCGTTAGTTAGAGGTGCGAAACGGAAGTGGATCGTATCCTACCCCCGGCGCATTTACGATGACAAGTCTAGACATATCTCCAAGCGCATCGTTGACGAATCTTGCGCTCGCTAGTGGGGTGATCCTGAATAAACCGTGAGTGGTGACTCTGCTCTACATGGCAAGGCGTGACTTACGGGTCAACCTATATACGCAAATATGTTATTATAAAGAATCCAATAACCTTGTCAACTTACCGAGCTCGATATCACCATCACTGGGTTGGCAAGCGTTCGGTTCCATGGTCCCGCATACCGTTCCACTCCGTCTACTGGCCAGAACTGACACCCACCGTCGATGTCAGTCAACCCAGTGCTACCACCGAAATATTTTGAAGTATTGTTCACGCGGGCTACGATTCGTCGGGCAAGTTGTTCAGGGGTCGGGAATGTGCTTGGATCGGACTTGTTGAAGGGAAGAGAGTCGATGCATGTCACCGCATAGCGTGCAAGGTTGGCGTGGTCAAACCGATCACGATTAGGGTCCGGGAGAATTCTAAGCAGGTACATTTGAATCTTGTCTGACGGGAAGTATATGCAACTCACTTGTTCAAGAGAGGGGCTGGATTCCCGCGTATGGCATTCTCAAGGTCATGGGCAAAGCTAGGCCAATGGGATGGTGCTTCCATGGCGTCGTACAGCTTGGCTAGCGTACGGCTTATTTTAATAAAGGCCACCAGAATCTACAAGGTAGCCATACTTACACCGGACGGTGCCAGAAGTAAGGTAAGCAGGGACGATGCTATTGATAGATGGCATTGGTGCAACATATAGCTGGTCAATAAACCTCTCGACCTTCTGTTCGATCGCGTCAGCTGAGATATTCCCCTTGGCGAGCGCACATTCCGCCTCGCCGGCCTAACGTTTGTCAAATAGGTAAGTATTTAGTGAAATTTTAATGAACGTCTCACACAGACCTTGGCGCATGAATTCAAGAACCAGCGGTAGGCTTCGTCCGCATCCTGGATCCAAGTATCCATCCATTCGTGCGAATGCTTATCTACCCAATGCCCCGGGTGAGCGATGGCCTCGATCATTCCTTTACCCATACGATCTGCCATCCTGTTCCAGTATATCGTATTAGAAATGTGCGGAATTTCTACGTGATCGACGTACATGTTGAACAGGGTTGCTCCCAATATGGACCCATAAGATTCTCCCCAGTAGTTTCTGCCCATACATGAGTGAACGGGTCCCGGCCTTCAAAGATTCGACGCACATATTGGCCCCTTTCCCGTCAAGCACATCTGTCATAAACGCGATATCCCTGACAACCGACGCAGTACCCATATAATTCAAGGCAGCACCACCGTTGGGCATATTCTTTGTGCATAGTTTGGCCTGGGTTTCAAATAGAGCGAGAGCTTGGCGCTGCTGTACAACAATATCATCGAATGCACGCTGTTGAGCGATGAGCGCATCTTCATTGAACGATGAGATGGTCGTGTTTGGGGGTTGGGCATGCCCGAGTTCAAATACTATTAAACGCCCGACGTGAGTAATACTCCCAGCTACCCCAGTCATAACCACCCGCCTGTGTTCCGGTAGAACTCATCCATTTCTGCCAGAGAATTGAAACATGCTGCACTAGGACTGTAACCAAATTCAGTACTCGGTGCTCTCTACGGTGACCAGTCGGAACTCCGCACGTACACTGTCTGACCAATGCCTTTCTCGCACGTACGTGAGCGTTTCTCGATTTATCAAAGTGGGTGGGCGTACCTCTCGGGTCAAACCCAACAAGATCATAGTAAGGACCCAGCCTGGTCGCTACCAAGTTAGGTCCAACCCGCGTAGCTAGTGGCACGCCTGGTCCGCCAGGACCACCTGATTGCAAGAAGATTAATAAATCACTCGAGATACTCAATGAAACGCTCACCGGGGTTGAGGAAAATGGTCCCACGTCGAATAGACGGATCTGCTTTGTACTTTCCTAGAGCAATTGTGGCAGTACCGGCGCTCGCGTCGAAGTAGTCGAGAGGGACGCTGCGTAAACAGAAAGATGAGTGGGGGAATGGTTGGAGGACGAACGTATGAATTATAAACGCACACAATGCTCCCGCACTCAATTTTAGGATTGTCGACGCCTGGGCATGGGTACCACTGAACATCCCCAACCGGTCGAGGGCCATGTTTGCGATCGAACAACTTGGCCGGTTGCCAGTCAGTAGTTCTAAACACTATTCTTCGGAGTAAACTCACTTGTTTCACATCCTCGAATGAAGGTGATTGTATGTCCAAGCGCGCAAGTAAATAGCCAGAGAGTACGAGACCCAGTCCTTTGATGTAGTGTTTAAGGCCAGACCGCCGATTTTGTGCTTGGGTGTAGTGTGGCTTCCAGGTCTTTTCGGATAGCATGTTTGGGGGGATGAGGTTGTTCAGCGTCAGTGTTCCAAGACGCGCCTGTAATATATACTGTAGGCGTCAAAATACTAACCACACGTAACGTCACGCTACGCCATGGTTGTGGTAGTTATGGTCGGACCTGTCACGGTTGCATATCCACCGATCACTCATATGACAGACATGTGCCCAACTAAGTTATTGCGGTTTGCAAAATGGTTTGCGAACAGCGCTTAGGTTTTGATCACGCGAAAAAAAAAGAGGTTCGGATAGTATACGGGCCATATCTTCATCATTTCTGCATGTATATACAAACTGAGTACACAAATGAAATCTCCTCACCGTTACGCATCGAATGGTATATTGATCGCCCCGAGAATCGATGTTTCGGTTGCGTTCGAATTTTGGGTCCGGGCAAGTGCGCGTTTCGGGTCAATTTGCGCGTGCTGATGGCCAGTATTCTCGCGGTACATTGTTCATTTCTCGCTGAATCAAGAAGATAAGTATATATTCAGAATGTACTGGCTTTTGCGCATCGAATCGTACCAATATATCAGACAAAATCACGAAACTACGAGATGAATACTCAATATCCCGAAGGTGGGTATTTCGCTTAAAACTTGAGCAAATCAGGTCGGATTGTCGCGCAAAAGCGTGTAAATGACTTCTTTATGTAAGCTAGGCCTGTTTATACACTTCATACTCGTGGGTCTATGTTGATAGCTTCTAGAAAGTGTTCTTGGTGGCGCATACAGACACTCGAAAGCAGCATAAGCTCTAGTACATTATTGACATTGATATGATGGAAATTCTATCTAGGTGGTTATCCTAAGCCAGCTTTACCACTAATGTGTTGGATGATACATGTCTCAAATCGGGATAATTTTTCTTTAATTCGTTCCTAAAATTCTATGACCTGTTGATTTTCACCTCAGTCAATCCTTGCCTTTGCGCACAATCTGACCTGATTTGCTCAAGTTTCAAGCGAAATACCCACCTTCGGGATATCAAGTATTCATCTCGTAGTTTCATGATTTTGTCTGATATATTGGTACGATTCGATGCGCAAAAGCCAGTACATTCTGAATATATACTTATCTTCTTGATTCAGCGAGAAATGAACAATGTACCGCGAGAATACTGGCCATCAGCACGCGCAAATTGACCCGAAACGCGCACTTGCCCGGACCCAAAATTCGAACGCAACCGAAACATCGATTCTCGGGGCGATCAATATACCATTCGATGCGTAACGGTGAGGAGATTTCATTTGTGTACTCAGTTTGTATATACATGCAGAAATGATGAAGATATGGCCCGTATACTATCCGAACCTCTTTTTTTTCGCGCGATCAAAACCTAAGCGCTGTTCGCAAACCATTTTGCAAACTGCAATAAAAGAATCAATAAAACAATACATTCCCTCAGACTTGCAACACGAATTTACCTACTGCTTTGGCTGTCCGGGTGAATTAACCGCAGCACAGTATAATTTTCAAGGGGTAAAAAGCCGTGTGGCCACCAGCAGGTTGTGGGTAACTACACTCCCAGTCATGGCGCATACACTACGTGTGGTTAACGCTAGACCTAGTTTTGCGTCGCTGGCGCCGCGTGGTTAATATTTTGACGCCTACAGTACTATTTGGGGCTGCGCCTCGATCTTCGAAGGCCGAAAGACCCGGATCAAAGGTGGAACATGTGGTGTTCGTCCCATGGACTTACGTGGAGATCAACTGTGCTGAGTATACCGGCTTCGTATCGTACACCTTATTCTGTGGTTGGCCGAGCTTGGTGGAGTTCCCCCAAACGTCATCTCTCGTAAGCAGGGTCGATTTGAAGCGCTAAATACCTATTTATTTATCACAATTCAGACCGTGACAATCGTAGGCTGCCATTGAACTCCATAGTACACTTTACACCTGACCCATAGGAATATATAACAAGACGTACCACGCTTACTTTACCATCAACCAACATTACCGAGAAATACGTACGCCGAGAGGCGTTGTGACATTATTCCGGGTGCGTATACTTCGTAATAATGAAAGTTCACATCGAAACAAGAGGAATCGGTGGAAAACGGCGTCCATAGTCCTGAGCAAATGCTGAGGCAGCTGTGAAATATCGTGGAGAAAATATCATTCGGGTGGTATGAATGCCTTGATTGTGGTTGCATCCGTCCTTGGCGTTTATAATTTGTGTGGGCTCAAATACGATCCGTGGTTTACTAAGCGCCGAGGAATTGCCACTTGGGTTGCCACCTCACATCCCCCGCACTGATTATCACCAATTTGATTCCAACGGTGGTAGCCTGAATTGCTAAATCATAAGCGTCCATAGGCTCGCATCAGGTTGGGTTAAAAACGCCGATGCTACACTATGATAGCCAGTTGACTGGAATCGTTCTCTCACAGGCTGTGATCCCCGCGCATTCGACGCCACTCGCCTAAACCCCCAGGTTTATCCTATTTTCCCTGCTTTATCGATCGCTGGTGATAAGGGACGCTGTTAGATCACTGGCAGGTCGTCGAGGGTCGTCATCTCACGTCCCAGGAACAACTCGGTACAAGCGCGCTAGGTGCGGCCGTTCATTCAGCACCCACGACTCGAACCCACGTCTTGTCAACACACCAAGGATCCTCATACAAACAATATGGAAGAGGCCCCAGGTAGATCGCGTAACGCTAGTTCCCACGATCAACTGCCTCGTGAGCCTTCCGGGCCCGGAAATTATAGCGGATACCAACCTGACCAGGACCTGATACGTGAACAACTACAGTTGGAACGGGAGAAGATACAAGAACGGGACCGCGAGCGCGCGCACGAGATTCGAAAGCTCGAGCTCCAGATCCAGCTCGCCCAACTCCAGAATGCCGCCCCTACTCCAACACCAATAACCTCCGCTCCCACCCCAGTACCGAATATTGTGTCCTTCCAGATGGCTATGCAGCCCATTGATACTCTCAAGGATAAAAAGGATTACGATAATTGGAACTATCGGGTTTATCAGGCTGCGCAGAGTAGTGGTTTTTACGATTACTTGGATGGTACCACTGGTGCCCCGGATCCCGCTAACCTCGAAGCCACCGCAACTTATGCCCGTGAGTCCGCCGCGATCACTGCCGCGATCACTAGTCGTTTGGACAACCGTATACTGGATTCGCTGAAATATCTCGGTAGGATCCCTGCTCCTCATACTCTGTGGACTGAACTAGATCGACTCTATCGGGCGAAAGTTACAAAAGATATCAATGAAGTTGCGACCACGTTCTCTGAACTCTCGACCACACACTTCTCTGAGAGCGATGATCTTGATACTTGGATTGCATGGGTTCGCGAATACTATACGGCCCTACTTGACACAAGGTTGGCTATTTCTGAAGCCGTTGTTTGTCAGTTCATGATTCAAGCCCTCCCAACGTCGTTTAAGAGTATAATCCCGAAGCTCCAGCTGCTCCCAGATGAAGAGTGGAATATCACTTCGTTTGCCGAACATGTGCGTCTTCACTCTACACGCCCGAAGCAAGGAGATGGATCATCTCCAACCCCTGGCAATTCAGCAGGGGGATTCGCCAGGGGATTCGTGCAGGATGGTGCGGTAAGGGCTCTGCAACAGCTGGAGATTTCTGCCGGTGGGCTTGATTCCTCCGTGGCACCAGAGGCCAGCACGTCGGGCACATCTGGACAGTCAAATACCCCGTCTATTTCTCATTCAGGTACCCAACGTATAACTGAAGATCCTGCTCATTCCGTGGAATCCAACTTCACAAAACCGACCGTAACGGCGGATGTCAGTGACGATAATAAAGAGTCTGTGTCCAGGCTGCCCAAGGCCTCAGAGTTCGATGGTTTTGGACTCAAGGAGGATCTGCTTCGTGGGATCTACGCATACAGTGAGCGTTACCTCTTCAACGCGCCGTATTCACACCGACGTTCCCAGACTTCGAAAAGCCATCTCTAATACAGCGACGTGCCATCCCACCCATCATCAAAGGCCGTGACGTTATTGCCCAAGGGCATTCCGGAACCGGAAAAACAGCAGCATTCGTAATCCCCATCCTTCAGTCGATTGACACATCACTCCGCGAGACCCAGGCACTCGTGCTATCGCCCACCCGTGAGCTTGCTACTCAGATCCGGTCTGTAACCCTGGCACTTGGTGACTATATGAACGTCCAATGTCATGCCTGCATTGGTGGGACCTCCATCGGTGAGGATATCCGCAAACTCGATCACGGCCAGCATGTCGTAACAGGCACCCCGGAGCGTGTATTTGACATGATCCGACGCCGCAATCTGCGTACTCGCAACGTCAAAATGCTCGTTCTTGATGAGGCCGATGAACTCCTCGGTGATGAATACAAGAACCAGATCTACGATGTTTATCGGTATCTCCCTCCATCTATTCAGGTCGTAGCCATATCTACCACATTGCCTCGTGATATAGTGGAGACGATTGCTACCAAGTTTATGACTGATCCCATCCGCATTCTCATCCAGCGTGATGAATTAATATCCGAGGGAACCAGGCAGTTCTTCGTAGCTGTTGAGAAAGAGGACTGGAAGTTTGATACGCTGTGCGATCTTTACGACACTTTGACCATTACCCAGGCTGTCATTTTCTGCAACACCCGCCGCAAAGTGAGTTGATTCCTTTGACCAATATCTATTCCTCGTGCTCAACCCTATGCTAGGTCGAGTGGCTGACCGAAAAAATGCGTGCTGCCAATTTCACTGTAGCCTCAATGGTGAGTAAATGCGGTGCGAATCCAATCCATTTACGTTGACAGAAATAAACCAGCACGAGGTTATGATACAAATAGAGCGTGACGCCATTATGGCAGAGTCCCGCCAGGGTTCGAGGTAAGTTGGGGTTGAGCTGACTTGAAACGCATCTTGATATGCCTTTTCCAGTCGTGTTCTGATTACTACCGACATCTTGGCACGAGGTATTGACGTACAACAAACCTCACACGTGATAAACTATGACCTTCCTTCGTGAGTCTCGGCGAACAAGGTCATGGACAGTGGTCCTTACCCTTGTTTAGCAACCGTGAAAACTACATCCACCGCATCGGTCGTGTTAGTCGTTTTGGGCGTGAGGGAGTTGTTATTAATGTACGTGCTACAGGTATCGCCTGGATTGTATACAATTAATCACTCGGCACTTAGTTTGTTACGATCGATGACGTGCGCATTCTCCGCGATATTGAACAATACTATTTCACTATGATTGTAAGTGGATGGCCTCATCAGCATGCAAGCTCTGACTGTTCTTCAGGATGAAATGCCAGTCAACGCCGCAGAGCTTATTTAGTTCATTTATCTCACTCTGTGTATGCTATCATCCAGCAAACAATATACCGCTTATCTTCAATATCATGAACAGAGGCACCGAGTTGCGTTTTAAGATACGGCTCGGCGTAGAATGCGAGAGCGTGCAACCATTGGCTCGTATACCCGAGACCACCGGTGGCCTTCATTCGTCCCAGCGTGCGGTGTGAGAAACTCGAAGTATGACATGGCACGTACTACATTCCCTCTAGTAAGTTGGATTGGAGCGCTAGATGATAAACGTTCGCCGCATATAAGTAGTTTTGGTTCGATCCGTAGCACCATCTCATCATTAGAGCCACCCCACCGGCACATTTTACTGTCCGCTAAGGGTGGCCCTAATCCAGCTCGGTAAGCTGCAACCCAGACATTCCCATGCCGCCCTCAGAATATACCTCATACTACCAGCACCAATCCAGAGCAAATTCTACTCGGGTTCGGGTCTACGGTAGTACATATATATGGACAATATTGCGATTCGTTGTAATGTTAGTTTGTCATTTGCTTAATCCACCTGGCTATCGTCCTCTGAGAATCCGTCCACGCATATATTTTATTTACCTCTCTGACCATGCTGGACATGTTGAAATACTATTATATTATAACTTCCCTTGGACCTACACAAGGTCCTAGGACGACTTGCTGTGGGCTACGATCTGCATTGGAGGGCTTGATATTCAATTATAGTATCAAGCTCCTAGATTTAGAACCCTGCCAACGGGAGACGATTCGCCGTACCCGTTGGCTCTTGGTAGTTATTTTGTTATGTAGCCTCGTAACCCTGCGGCCATGGTTGGTCACTTTTGCATCCTAGATCCAAGTATCTCGAGGTGTTTTCCCTGCTAATTCTACTAGATGGGCGATTGCCTTTCCTTATATAATTATGCATACTAAGCCAGTACTAGCGATATTATAGATATTACTGTAAGCGTGATCAAAATACTTCCGATTGATGCACAAGTTTCCTGATCCCCGAGATTGACGGTCCCCGTGATGGTGGCTTATTATAATTTGCAATCGCTAAGCGCCGAGTGGCGACGAGTGTTGTGCCACTTGGGTCGCCACCAGCCCGTACTTGTGCGACGCATATTAATGTGAGCGACTACAATTTGGTTTATGCACTAAGGATTACATACAGATCCTTATTTCCAACAGCATGACAGCTCTCAACGACGAGAAACTTGTGTTCGAATCTTCCGAGGCGGTCAAGGTTGTCTCAACGTTTGACGATCTCGGGCTCAAAGCGGATCTGCTCCGTGGGATTTATGCTTACGGTGAGAATTGCTTCTGAGATGCACCACGCCTACGCTGAGATCTCCAGGCTTCGAGAAGCCTAGTGCAATCCAGCAGCTTGCTATCCTTCCCATCACTAAAGGTCGCGATGTCATTGCCCTAGCAGGGGCTGGAACTGGAAAAACTGCCGCATTTTCCATCTCCATCCTCCAGTCCATCGACGCCTCGCTCCACGAGACACAGGCGCTCGTGAACTCGCCACTCAGACCCAGTCCGTCATTCTGGCACTCGGCGACTATATGAACATCCAATGTCATGCATGTATCGGCGGGACCCCCATTGGTGAAGACATCCGCAAACTCGATCACGGTCAGCATGTCGTATCTGGCACCCCAGGACGCGTGTTCGACATGATCCGACGCCGCAATCTGCGTACTCGCAATATCAAGATGCTCATCCTTGACGAGGCGGATGAACTCCTCAACGAGGGCTTCAAGAACCAGATCTATGATATTTATCGGTATCTTCCTCCATCCACACAGGTCGCGGTTTTATCCACCACCCTCCGTTATGATGTCTCGGAGATGACCACGAAGTTCATGACTGATCCTATCCACATTCTCGTCAAGCGTGATAAACTGACACTTGAAGGTATCAAACAATTCTTCGTGGCTGTTGAGAAAGAGGACTGGAAGTTCGATACCCTGTGTGAGCTTTGGGACATCTTAACAATTACCCAGGCCATCATTTTCTGCAACACTCGCCGCAAGGTGAGCGAGTTCCTTCGGCTAATGCATACTTCTATACTCAGAGTCTATGCTAGGTCGAGTGGCTCACCGAGAAAATGCGTGCTGCCGATTTCACTGTGGCCTCGATGGTGAGTAAGTGCAGTGCAAATCCAATTCGCGTAGATTGATAGAAACAAACCAGCACGGAGACATGGTACAAAAAGAGCGCAACGCCATTATGGCAGAGTTCCGCCAGGGTTCGAGGTAAGTTGGGATTGAACTGACTTAAAATGCATATTAATATGCCATTTTCAGTCATGTTCTGATCACTACCGACGTCTGGGCACGGAGTATCGACGTACAGCAAGTCTCGTTGGTCATAAATTACGACCTTCCCCCGTGAGTTTGGCTTGGGTAAGGTGGTGGTCTGCGGACTTTAATCTTGTTCAGTAACCACGAAAACTACGCACACCGTATTGGTCGTTCTGGTCGTTCTGGGCGCAAAGAAGTCGCTATCAACGTACGTACTCCAATCATCACCTGGCTTATCATAGACAACTGAACCATTTGGCTCACAGCTCCTTACAGTTGACGATGTCCGCATTCTACGCGACATCGAACAATACTACGGTACCCAGATCGTGAGTGAACCACTCAACTAACGTATGTCGTACAAATTTTAATCGTCCTTCAGGACGAAATGCCGGTCAATGTTGCAGAACTTATTTAGCCAATTTATCTTCCTATCCATGTACAATTTAGCTCGGGAAATATTATCATTTTGGTAGTGACTCCTTGCCTAGACTCGCTCTTTGCAGTGTGACCCCGTTTATAATGAAATATCGCACGGTTGTTAACTCATGCTAGTGAGCTAGCGGTAGCTGATATTCATCTCAGAGCGGGCTTGTGAGTGCATACAGTCCATGTATGCTACGGTCCAGGTTATGTCCCTTCCCCTAATTGGCCGCTGTGCATTGAATCAACTGGATTGTGTATTGCGTAGCACGTGGATGTGCGATTTCCAGACGTATCGTTATGAACACCGACGGTTCGGCACGAGACATCGGCATTCAAAGAGTCTCGTTAGTGATTAACTACGATCTTCCTCCGTGAGTGTCAACTTGGACAATCTCATGAGCTGTGGACCTAACTGTTGTTTAGCGACCGTGAAAACTATATACGTTGTATCTACCCTATTCGTTCTAGGCATAACAGGACCGTTATTCATGCACATGTCCCGTGTACATTGGATAGCCCATGGTGGATGGTCGTCCCTCCGGAGGCCTTCCGTAATCTCGTTCGGGAATTCAAGCCTTCTGCCCCTGGGTACACCCCGATGGGCTTCAGTCTCAATAATAAGTCAATCTCACGATTCTGTTTACACCCGACACTCTACGCCAACCCCTCACGTCCAACCCGGGTATCATACAGGGGGCATCTGAACTCGATTATGGCCTACATCTTTCAACTCTGATCGGTCTACAGTGCCCACAGCCCATTGTTTCAAGCATTCCCCGATGTTGATGCCATGTGAGTGTCATCCTTAGGTCTCTTATATCCCTGCCAGCGTCGTATCACCTCAGCTGCCAATTGACCCTCTCCTAAAAAGTTGAGCAAATTATTAGCTGACTTCAACTCGCATAACCGTGCGTTTGAAACCGGTGCTTACTGTATGTTTCAACCATCTTCTTCAGTAATGATTCCCCGCTCTCCCGCTCCGGAGCTGGTCCTTTATTCTTAAGATAACCACGAACCCTCTTTAGCAAAGGGGTTTCTACAACCAATCCAGATCCGACTTCGTAACTGCCTTCCTGCGGATGTGGGGGCACAATTTTATCATGCAGGTGCACGATACCGATGAGGATTTCGAGTAAGTCGTTGCGCACAACACTATCCATGCATAAAACCAGTCTTCCGTCATCCCTCTGAGTGAAATTTCCTGCTTGCTCCGCCATTTTCTGGAAGATTAACGAGGTGTTTGGTTTGAGAATGCTGTTGGAGGGGAGTTCTCGGCCTTTGTCTTTGATAATCCGAAGCAGTTTGAGTGGAACTTGGTAGAAAAGCTGCAGTCGTGAATAAAGCAAAGGCCCAGAATCCCAATAAGATATGATCGTACTGAGACATTGTGTTTGTAGTTCAATATCTTCAGTTTGGACGAGGATTTGAGTGACAAGGGGGACTATTTGCGGGCCGTATTCTTCAAGCTCGTAGCTTTGGCGCTTGGGATTAATCGCCTTGAGTAAATGCGTAAGCACTTCGTCCATGTTCTGGCAGTGTTGCGGGGTCCGTGGCATTTTAAGGTAAATCAACAAGGTGTTGGTAAAATAAGCCCGAAGGTCAATGGTCATATCCCTATTGCTGGGGAGTGGTATCTTGATCGACTGAAGTTTGCCAAGAGTATCGAACGTTTGAAACCTTGCAGCGACTTTCTTCATGTTCTGTTGCGCCTCGTCATCAAAGTCACAGTGCTCGTAGTACTCCATAAGCCCTGTCAGGGCGAACAATAAAAGAGGTTGTTCATCTTTAACGAGTTCTATTGGAGTACTAGCATAGTAGCTTATAAGCTCCTCCGCAAATTTGTTGCAAGGCCCCTCTCCACGAGGGACCTCTGGCTGAGAGTTAAGATAACCCGGCAGAAGTATGTAAGAAGCACCGTGGTTAAGGTTTATTGCGAGAACAACTAGGGCGCATGCAAGCTGAGGTTGTTCAGGAGGGGGGGCCGTAGGGATGAGATCTATGAGATGGCGTAGTATGTCCTTTCGGTACCTGCTGGAAACATTTGGAGCCCAGTAGGATATTTCTTTTGTTAGTGTTCGTAGAACCTCTTTGCGTAAAATCGATGGCAGTGATTGTCCCAGAGTGCTGGCCAGTTCACAGACAGCTCTGCCCTGGTTGAAGCGTAGACCTCCGCTGAGCCCAATAAAGTCACACCACACCGATGATCCGACGAGTGCCCAGACCCTTGCTTCGTTACTACTCTTGTTGGCGAGGCTAAGGTGATGCCATAAATTATCAGTAAAAATAGAATTCATATTACGGCGGCTCAAACTCACTGTTCAAATCGAGTTTTGACTGCCCTCTTGGTGACGGAGTCAAGCGCCCACTTAAGATGGGTGTACCCTGCCTCTAAATCACCGCGATGAGACGGTGCTCGCCCCTGGGGCTCTATGAGATCGCCTTTTAGCAAAATTCGTGTTACAAGTACTGTGAGGGCTCGCCCATGAAGGGTGGCAAGATCGGCATCGATGGGCTCCCTAAACCCAATTACGACTCCTTTCTTAATGTCATTTACTACGAAACATGAGGTGAAACTCTGGATAACCCGAAGAATTATCCCCGGAAGATCAGATACAAGCTGGGTCAAGGCTTCCTCGGATTCCAGTGTAGCGATGGCACGGATTGCCGTTTCGCGTGGTTCTGGCTTTTGTGAATGGAGAATGATCCATTTTAATGCATCCCCTGTTAATTGATCTGGAGTTGTTTTACTGGATATTTCTATCTCTTTTTTCTCGCAGGCGAACATGTAACCCGTATAATCTTCAATTTGCGGGTCTTGCTGGGCCGCATCGATATTGTTTCTGTTGATTGAGTCTCGGAAGTACTTGATCACGGTAATCCATATTCCAAGCGTCAGGTATACTAGTTTCCGGCATAATTTCCGGCATATTTGAAAGAGGAGTCCCCAGATTTTACGACTTGAAAGCGCAGTTTCGTAGGGGCAAAACGAGACAAAAAATGGCGCGAAGGTAGTCCCAAAGTAGAAAGCTGTCGTGAGTAAGGTAAGGCCCAGGGCGGCGAGGAACATAAGATTGCTGAGGTTCTGTAGGAATATTAGGAGGCCCAGAAGAAACAGACCTAAGCAAATCAATATTCGTATTAGTGAGATTTCAGCAGTGCAATGTAACATGAACATGAACCACGCACCTAAGGCAGTATCCATTACGACTGGTAACACGTATACAGCTAAATCCATTTGGAGGCGTATTAGCTGGTTCAACCTTGCTTGGCGGATGCGGGCTTGCTTGCACGGCGGAGCGGTACGGTCCCACAAGAACTTACTACACCATTGTTTCACCAGGCCTGCTAGGAGCGCAACGGTAATGCTCAACCACAAAGACATAAACCATGCGAAATTAACTATGAATGTACTGGCGCTTGGTCGAAAGTTATCCGGGGAATTAGGATTAGGATGCTCTTGTTGACCATTTGTAGTGCGATTCTGCAATATCCCGACGATTTCCACAATTGCGGTAGCGGTAATAGCCGCGTTATCCGGTCGAAGATCCTGGGAAGATTGAACCAAAAAGCTATGAAAGGCGAATCCTTAGCCAAAACTTTCAAGCAGTATTGGATCTAGAGCTTACGCTGTGACAATTGCCGAGAATAATGTTGCCTGTGTTTACATACGTTTACTGAGAAGTTGCATTAATAATGCAAATCGAACTCACAAAAACTGCATAGTTGTAATTAGCCGTAATTCCATGCAACGAACATCATGAAAAAACTCACTTAAAAGTGTTTCCATGTGTCTAAACACATATTTCACTTGATTAGCTACCGGAAATTTATACAAAGGCGGAACTCACTTGTCCCATTTTTTAATCATCATATCATCATATCTCTCCGCCTCTTCTAGGTAACACGACCAAAAAGGATCATCACTCCCCAACTTGTACCCGTAGTTTTGGTCTAACACCCCCTCCTCATTCTCATTACTATTCGCACCAACACTTCCGGTCTTTTCGTGTGTCAGATGCGGCTCATTCATTATTTCGAAGAAATGACTCTTTAGTGCGACAAAATCCTCGTAAATGTACCCAAGGATCAGGGGTGTGGAGGGGGCTTGCGCGTACGAGCAACGTCACACAGCTTTAGACGCCTGCATGCCCCCCACTCTCCTAATGTGATTGGCCAGGTGCCATATATGGCAAGCACCACGGCGCCGTGTGCATGAGGATCAGGCCCCCAAACAAACTTCGTGAAGTGGAAAGAGACAGTCCGTGACCTCTCGACCACCTCTCTTTTCTACTATCCGAGCTGCACACCCACACGCGTTCTAATACTGTACCACAAGAACACATCATCTAGACACACTGCCAAATTAGGTATATGCCGATCCAACAAAGCTTTATATCCAACTCCAAAACGCTCTGCGGCATACCGAGGGATATTGGGCTCATAGAAGTCGTTATTGAGTTCCAGGACGACGACCCAACAAACGAGTCAAGTACAAACCAGCTGGATGACACTCGAGGTGCAAGGCCAAACGACCGCACAGTTGCCTGGTATCACTCTTTGGGGGAAGCCGAAAAACAGATCAAGGGTCTGCGACTCCATGAGACTTGGAGCCACCCACCTTTTGCGGTCTTATCCATGAACGATAACTCCTTTCTATTATTTGAATTAGCACCTAAAGTTGGCGACTCCGGTGGTGATTTTAAATCGATAAATGTTACCAGGCTTACAAGCTTGGGCGCTGAAAGCTTGGCTCCTAGCACAATCCGAGTGGATTTTTCACCCACTCCCGACGACGGCAAAGCATGGGTCGATCTCAAATTCGCCATCGCTGTTTGCTGCGGGTTCTTCAATCACACCTCGCCCTCGCCAAAGTTATACGACGCCCCAGTGTGTCAACGACTATTCGCGCTCGCACTTTTTGTGTCGGTTGTGCGGCAACGTCTGCCAATCGATAGGTCTCTCATTAAAAACATCTCCACCATAACTGCAGTGGACAACTTCTGCGGCGAAATCTTATCCCGAGAACACGCTGGTCAACTCCTATGGGTGACTACTATCGCCGAGGAGGTGCATCAAGTGGTTAGCCGGGGGATTCACGAGGCTGCTGTAGAACATTTAAAATGCTCTATTCCCGTTGCTGACAAGGACGTTGGTGGGGCGAAGGCACGTATTGCAAGATTAGTCGTTGCATGGTTGGAGTCCATGGTCGATAAGGGGAAGCCTTCTGTCTCAGATTTGTGGGATAATGAATGGGATCAACACTGGGACTCCGAATGGAGAAAGAACTGGGCAAGAAACTGGAGCGCCGTACCCGAACGGACACCTCTCGTTCAACATTTAATTGACCGACTCGGAGACCAATTTGCGCACAAAGTACCTGCGACTAGTGTCTTATCTGGGAGTGCTGCAGGGAGAGCCATGATTGAAGTTGCATTGGTTTCGAGCATAATTCCCCCAGGCCATCTTCCCACAATTGATATACCGGTGGCCTCGCAAACCGAGGAGCCAAGCAAAACTCCAGCATTAATCCCCTTGGCTTCCCCCGTCGAGGAACAAGGAAAAAGAATGCCCCCAATTATTGAGCCCGAAGGCGAGTGATAAGACTTTTTGTACATCGAGTGGCATATAACTGAATTTCTGCACACACATTTGCGTTTCTAATTCAGATAAACCAGCATCGGTACCTGCACAGCCAGGGGACGAATACAATTGGTTCGACTTCTGGCACTCCGTGCGGCGCCCCGATTTGAAGAAGCAAGGGGAATGGTTGCCAACCTGGGAGGCTGCAAATAACATGGCTTGGGTACTCGGTTGGGAAGATCACTCAAAGAAAGGTACCTCAAACCTATCGGCAAACCAGAAAATTACTTACCAACTTCCTATAGACGAAAAGCCCCCCGCATCACCGCCTGGCCCCAGAGGCGAGATTCAGCCCCAAGGCATCCATCTGCACCCCGGGGGCAACGCTAAAGCTGGATTACCGACACCTGACCTCCCCGCTTTCCCGGACTTAGGGCGTTTTTTCTTGGGGTGGCTCAACCGGTCTCGGGTTGAAGTTGCTCCTGACGATGGGGACACTCTCAAACCTGACCTGCGGAAATTGAGCGGGGCCGCCTGGATTGAAGCTCATGACTCTAACCCAGGCGTAGGCGCGTACACGAAGGAGAGTGGGGGAAAAGTGTACGAATCACTTGAGGAAGAGATCGAAAGCAGCGTATCGGGAGTGGCGGTCCCAAGCAGGGATGAATGCGTGACGGTTTTCGAGAATATTTTGAAGCAAACATGGCAAAAGTGTTGGGAAAGGGCTTGGGAAAAGGTAATGAACAATACTCTGAAGGAACTGAATACGTGGACCAGCAACGTCAAAAGTACATCATTGGCTTCCAACATCAGAAACAGCAAGTTAAATGGTTACAGCGATTTGTGTCATTATATGAAGAGTGGGGATTCAGAGGAGGAAAATCACTGGACCATTCGTTCAGCCTTTAAGGCGTCAAACCTATTGTACCGCGTATTGGAACATTCGATCCCCAGATGTTACGAAGGAGCAATGACAATCCTTTATTTCCCAGACAGGCCCGCGGTAAGTAGCCTGATGCCAGCGCATACAATCCGAGAATTTTGTACTAACGCGATTACATACTGAACGTATAGCTATACGATATCGCATCCCTCACCCCCACCTCGAAACTCAAAGGCATTACCAAAGCAATCCATCAGGACCGAGAGCAATTGTTGACTCACATAGAACTTCAAGAGCGAATAAGATATTTAGCAAGTACGAACCGAAATCGCATACTGGGGTTCCCGGACACTCGCGTACCGAAGTTCCCAGACAATCGCACTGCGATCGAGAACATAGAGGCCATATGGAAGATGGCCAATTCGGTTGATGCGAAGCTAGAATTTATGGGGAGTAAAGATACAATCCAACCTTGGCTACGGCAGTAAGTGAACATGCGGTTATGAAGACCCATCTAGACTAAGCGATTGACGCACCTATCTTCAGAAAAGAGCAAACAAAGAAACGCCAGGGAGACAAAAATGTAATTACTTTTGCGCGGGTCCGCGCCCAGCACGTGTGGCAAAAAACCCTGAGAGACGTGCGCGTTCACACCCGCAAGATTGTGGGTTCAACCCCAGCCCAGCCCACAGACTCAGCCCCCGTGGCAGAAAACGCGTAGGTTTGAGAATAGGGGGACTATCCTGAATACTGTAGTGAGTACAATTTTGACCTTAGTATCGTGTTCGAGGCTTATTATAACCTGATTAGTTATGCCACAGTTTCGACCTTAATGTTTCATATGTGTCCATAAAAATAGGACAATGTTAAGATTTTTTATTTGGGTAGGGCAAGAGAGGCACCCTCCGCGACGGGTATATGGAGGTATATTATTTACAAGGCCACATATACGTTTCATGTGTCGGAGCTGGTGGAGGTGCATAACCGGGGCTTAACAGTGGTTTAACTGGAGCTTTTGACCGCGAATCACGTGACCTAACCCATATATGTCATATTGTACATACGAGCCTGTGTGACCCGTCGTTCCTCCGGGCTGGTGTGATTCACAGATAAGCTACAGGTTCGCGGACGGGGTGGTATGATTGCCCGGGCCTCG
>WSTI01007751.1:1470-16239 GCA_019616915.1 Ceratobasidium sp. 423
GACAGCTACAGTAAAACGTAGTTCATCAGGAAGGACTTCCTTCATTTGCAGCTTGGACATTTCGCACTAATCGTAGCAGCCACAAGTCGCCAGTGCCAGGACGATCACGGTAAGTCTAGGGCAAACCTCCAGGCACAGTCGGTTGTGGTCAAGGTTGTGGTGGTCGAGAATAAACAGCAGCCAACAGGTCGACTTGCTGATGTCATCAGGTTTATTCACCAATTTCTTCTTATATACGTCCAAATTAGGCATGCGGTCCGCCCAGGACGTGATCTATCAGTACAAGTGTCACGGCAGTGTCATTGTACTGTCTCGTGAAATGAAGCTGGCATCCGCCAATAATATCCATGAATTCAAAATAGTGCGTGATTGCATCGGCACCGAGGTACAGAACGAAGGAGCGAATCACAAATATTCGAAAAATATAAACGGAGAACGAAGAGCGCCCAAGTGTACACAAAAGGGCCAACGACCTCAAAACCCGAGAGGAAAACGAGGAAAATCGGGGTTCATCCGATGTCCGGCGCCGAGATAGCTAGTCCGTGGCTTGGCCAGAGCCTCAGAGGCGAGATTTGTGCATGCGATTGCTGAAGATGATGGTTATGTCAGAAATACCGCTAGAAGGTGGACTGATAAAGGGTGACCTACCGAACGTGGGCAGGCGCAGGAGTGCGCTTGGCCTCGGCTACAATTGCGCGCTTGGTCGGCGGGTTCAAAATGTTCCCTTGCGTAACGCCCTAAACCGAGAATGGAAAGCATGAATATGACAGGTATACACCATCAGCCGAAGACGCTTACGGCTTGATTGCACAAGCTGACGGAATAATCGTAAGCGGCCTTCCAGTCGGTGGAGGAGCACGAGTTTTTGAAACAAGTGTTCGTAGCGTTGCAGTAGGCCGCATTCTGGCACAAGCAAGCATTATCCGTAAGACTGCAGTTTCCAGGAGAGGCCGTACCAATGCAAGCTACAAGCCAATACAGGTCAGTCCTTGATCCAGACGCGCTCGTTGAGCACTTACATTCAGCACAGGACGGGAACTGGGCGTTGGCAATTGTAGCAAAGAGCACGGAGCATACTACAACGAAGAGGGAAAGGCGGTGGAACATGGTCAATAGATAAAAAGAAGGGGGGTGGGTGGATAGATATATAGATAGTTACGCAAGTAAAACGAGAGAGTGAGAGACTATTGAGAAGAACTAGCTTACCCCTGGGGGTATTTGTACCCATCTTTTCTAGGAGGTATGACGAAGATCCCCTTGCCGATTTTCAACAATCGGGTAAGGAGCGACACCGGCCTAACAGCACTAGTCCCATCAAAGAGCCAGAGAACAAAGAAACAATGGGAACCGTTTCATTTTGCTGACATGGATCAATCGGACGTTGCTATAATCGGTTAAATTGAGTCGGTCCTCTGATATCGTGAATTTAGTGAGCCGACTTCCTCCAGGAACCAAGTTGTGGTGGTCAATATTGGCCAGTTGCCAACACGTTGACGTCACGAGGCCCATCAACTTATTAGTGCTTCGTATATGCACCGAAATGGGACGCGCCTAAGATGCGATCTACGGGTACCGGTGCCACTGGACTGTCTCGGGAAATGAAAGTTGGCAATCGCGGACGGTGTCCATGAATTTAACCAAGTGCACGATGGCACCGGCACCGAAATACAGAACGAAGGAGCGAATCACAAATATTCGAAAGACGGAACGAAGAACGCACAAATGTGCCCGAAAGGGCCAGGAGAACCGAATCAAATCACAGACGCAGATCGACGAAAATCGGGGTTCGCGTGATGTCTGACAACAAGACATCTAGCCCGTGGCTCGGCTGGAGCCTTAGAGGCGAACCTTGTTCATGCGGTGGCTGAAAATGCTCGATTTGTGAGAAATGATGCTAGAGGGTGACTGATAGGAAGTGACCTACCGAACGTGAGCAGCCGGGAGAGAGCGCTTGGACGGCGGCGGGTTAGTGATGTTGTTTTCGGTGACGCCCTAAATCAAGGGTGACAAGCGTAAATATGACAGGCATATACCTTCAACAGAAGGCACTTACGGCCGCATTGCACAACGAAATAGAGTACTGGTAAGCAGCCTGCCAATCGGCGGTGGAGCACGAGGTGCTGAAGCAATTGTTGGTATCATTGCAGTAGCCGGAGTGCTGGCACAAGCACGTGTTGTCTGTGAGGCTGCAGGTTCCATGAGGGTACTGGCCGACGCAAGCTACAATGTGGCAAGTCAGTCGTCGATCGAGGCGCATTTATCGACCACTTACACTGAGCACAAGTCGGGTAATCGGCCTTGACGACCGTGGCAAAGAGCATGAAGACTGCCACGATGAAGAAGGAAAGACGGTGGAACATGGTTAATAGATAAATGGATGTGGTGTCGATAGATGGACAGTTGGTTACACAAGCAGAAGAGAGCGCAGGATACTATTGAGGAGAGAGGCAGCACACCCCGGGGGTATTTGTACTCACCGTCCCCCAAGGAAATGTGACGAAGAGCTGCTTCGTCGACCCCCCTAAGATCTCCTCGATCGAGTTCTCAACAATCAGCGGCGAGGAGAGACACTAGTCCAGAGCACTAGTCGCACCAAGTCACGTGGAAATGGTGTCTTCGAGCTGCAGAACAAAGAAACACCTCACTTTTTTTTGGACAAGTTTCATTTGGTCGTAGCTGCAATCGGCATAAAGTGCGTCGGTCCCGATCGTCAATTCAATCAATGGCCTTCCTCCAGGTTCCCGTTATATGTTAGTTGAGGGATCGAATTTATGGACATGAGGCCCGCTAAGTCGAATAATTCCTAGTCGCAGGATGCGCGGTCTAGAACAGGGGTAAAATGGAAACCGAGTATTCATTATCCGCCGTGAAGTGTAGATATAAACACAATTTCGTCGCCGGATTTCAGTTGGTATGATCCTTCGCCTTCCAATTCCCAGTCAGTGTCATTGACTAGGACAAGTATCCCAGGCCGGCTGAGATATCTCCAGTTAGACTCGATCAGATAGGGCATGGTTCACACTCACACACTATCCCCTTCGATGAATAGCTCCTCCCTCTCCTTGAGCAAGTGGTCTCTCATGTAGAAAATGAGATACCGCAAATCGACTGGTTTATGATTTGGCTTCGTCGCCGGCAACTGGACGGTATGGGACCTTTGATTGGAAAACAATAACTCCATTCCTCCACTATCGGAGCGACTCGAGGTTATTTGAGACCCAGATATCAAGGCACAGCGTCATACCCAAACTCGATTTTTATGGTGAGACTATTGTCCGCCATTGTGATACCGAACCGGACCAAGGTCGTAATTCGCTGTCAAGGCCAACTGCTCACGTGAACACGAGCTCAAGCGACGGCGTTTGATTGTCCGGAATTCTCGAATCAAACCACCACCCCAAATACCCATGTCACACTCAGCGCGGTCTTCCTTGTCTGACTTGAGCGTTCATACACTGCCCCTTACGCCCGCGCCCTCATCACATAAGCACACTCCTTCAAGGACATATTTCTCTCTTACCGACGAGGAATTTCCCGGGCCGGCGGACAATTCTCAGCCTGAAGCCGAGCTCACTCACGGGTTTGAGAAATTAGGGTCTGGGGAGAGTGTCGCGATCAGCCTGAGCATGGTGGCCGTTCTGTCATTGGCGGTGATTGCGGCAACTGTAACCTTCTTGAAGGTCAAGTGGTAGATGGGATCAGACTTCGTAAGTAGAATAAAACCTTCCGATCAATTCTCTTATCCCTAGTTTATCGTGGACACACGAACCTTTAGACTCGCTCGTCCTCAAATTTTCAATTTCGCTGCGAAATGTGCCTAGCCTTGGGTCCTGTGCTCGAGTATTTTAAGAATTACCCGCAGCCTTCCGTCCTGGTCCTTGATTGTTACGGCGGCTGTTTTGTGGTGGACTGAACGCGTCTGAAGGCACCTCGGTAAAACTACCGCGCCCAGGTCTGAAACACCTAGAAGTTGACCCTGGGCGCAACTGCGCAATAATTATCCTCCTTTTATTGTTGTATGCTCCAATTCTGTCCTTAGATATTGCATGCATACACACATCATTTAATGATAATAAGCTCCTTCAGCGGAGAAAAGGCGGTTATTTTGAGAGTAAATTAACACTAAAACGCGGTCCAGGCCTAAGACAGCCTAACCGCATGATCGAAGGCGGTCTATAAGTGCTAGATTAGAAGTTTTGATATGCTTCCCGCGGTGCTCAGGGTTGCCCGTGATGAATGACAGATGCCCGTCAGCCTGGGCTCAAAAATATAAGCGCTCTTACTGCCACCATAACGCAATCTTAGCAAGATACATTTAGCCAGTACCCTACTCAGCAGATAGAATGGCAAAAACTTTGTATTCACAAGCAAGCGTATCAGATGCAGGGTCATCGGGTTTATAGGTACGCACGGCCTAAGGTGCCACCCGGTGCCAATTGACTTGACAGTTTCTGGCCCCTTGAACCGGCGCGCACTAGAAGCCCCTGGCCATTTAATTTTCTCCGTGCGCTTCAGTTCCATCAGGATGACTTTGAATAATTGGCCGAGTGGTTCGCGACTGCTGGTGCTCTCTCCCCCCTAGGTTCTCTCTGGGATCTCGTCTATGACCTCCAGTCGAGGTCAGGTGGGAAGGTCGGCCTCCTATTTGTCCCCGGCTAGGTATAATACCCCTAAGTCTCACAATGGCCGCGCCATTCACGACTTCGTCCGCTACTCTTCGTGCCCGTTCGGCCAGCGACTCAAGCGACATTGGCCCCGCAGCTCGTGCGCGTATAATTGCTGAATCCACGTTGCCACCTTCTCCGTCTCCGCATCTTGACGTATCTCCTATTCATCATCGCCGAGGGGCACGTAGTACTTGGGCCGCGTTCTTTACTACAAAACCGGAGCGAAGGAAAACTGCTGTACTATTTGACCCCGCAGGATCCCAACCCGCTCCGTTGCCTCCACCAGACGATCCTCCACCTAAACAATTCGCGACACTTCACCTTCCAAAGGTCGTGCGGAAGCGTGTTAGCTCTCCCCCTGTAGTCCACTCGGGTACCTCTTTAGGCCGTTCGCTTACGGGCAAGCCCCGCCCACTGTCTCGCATTGAAGGGAGCCCCGCCAACTCGCCAACTCTTCCTGGAGTCTTTGCCTCATTGCCCGCCCGAACTCGGGAGCGCATCCGGAGTAGTTACGACAGTACTCGCCGCAGCCACGAACGTCCCGAGTTTTTCACGCTAGGACACGTTTCCCCTACTCCTGAAATCCCTGATCCAGAGACTCCAACACCGACCCCACATTCCTTTCGGGCCAGTGCGGACAGTCGCTCAAGCACGCATATCAAACGTCGTTCCATGGGCTCGTTCGCGCGACCACCGATTACGTCCCCCTATTCAGCGCGCCGCGTTTCAGCTATGCCGCTGCAGGGAGATGATGAACTACTTGAAGCAGGTGAATCTTACAGAGCGTCCACAGCGGATCTAAGTGATTTCCTCCGGGCCACCGGCCCCGAAGATTCCAACCCTGGCGTACCTGTGGAAAAATTCAAGACAAAGGACGTGGATAAAGATGGTACATATGTCTTGCATATGCTGTGACCATGCTGCTTAATCGATTGCTAGGTGCCAACTCAACCCGTTCGCGAACCAGGTCGTCTATCTTTCGAATTGGGGGACGGAAGCGAGAGAAAAGTCGACCTAGTGCCGTGCCTGCTGTCAATATCGATGATATCCCGCCCCCGCCAGTCCCGGCTATCCCTCGTCTACCTGTCCAGGATGAGGTCCATAGGAGTTTCTCGCCCATTCTACCGATGCTCAATCTGAATGAGGACGGCGCCGAGCAGTCAGCTAGGTCCAGTCTACAGAGCTCCCTCTACAGCAATGGAAGGCTTCCGCCAAACACGCGCGAACACCGGTTAAAAGATGGGCAAGTCAAACTTTGATTCGGAGTTTAGGTTTTCTTACTTACCCGCTGACGTAGCACCACTATTCTGATGATCACGACCCCGCATATGTCTTCTGAGCCCAAGATGCTTTCACATTCTAGGTCTTTAGGCTCAATGACTACAATCAGTAAGGAAGAGGGGAGCCCGGTTTCAGGTGGAACCTCGCATGGTGCTGGAAGCTCTGTGCTCCAATCTCAACCACATGCACCAGCTTCCTATGCGAACACGTCTCCATCCAGACTCAAGACCCACTCGCCTACCATGTCGATGTCTTCCGATGATGGAACGCTGTCAACGTCTGAGCGACCGCGCATCGCATCTGGAGAAGGACTGGCTTTATTATCCCGTATAAGGGCTTTGGAATCCACTGTCACTCGCCAGACGCCACCTCAATCGGTTGCTGGACGCTCAATCTCGATGGGTGCGCATAGCGGCTACTTACAAGTACAGACACCGAAGACTAGGCCTCGTGGATACAGCTCACCTGATCCTGTCTCGCCGCCGAGTGTAGAGTCAACTCCTACGATCGCTACTCCTGCACCGACGTTTTCCCCCTCGGCGTCTATCGCTCCCACCCCGGAACTTACACCCCACAAATCTCCGGTAACGTTACCTGAGTCAATACCGGTCGTTACGGTAGTTCCTCCTCGTAAAAACTCGGCGACATCGCCGATTATCGTTGATGGGCTGCGTTTCCCTACCCCGCCCGATTCGTCATCGCACACTAATAAGCGTCGTCCAAATACCATGGACATTCCACCACTTGGCTACATTCCGGCTAGTCCCCCACGCGCTTCTAGGAGCATGAGGGTTACTCGTAGTCCCAGGAACTCGGGTCCGAATGAAGTTGACTCTATTAAGGCACGCACAAAACGGTCCGACCACAACACTCGTCCTAGCCCGCTCAACTTGGATGCTGTCCCGACTTACCGCGAATGGAAGTTGAACCCCGCTGAAGTCCAGATCCAACCTGGCGAGCTCACTGGCCTGGAGTTGGACTTGAACTCTCAGCAGCCAACCGAGGTCGGCAAAAAACGTCAGAGCTTGATGGAGCAGCACCAGCAGCTTTTCTTGAATGCAAACCCGTTCCAGACACCCCCTTCGCCGTCTGAACCGTTCCTAGGCCCGCTGCTGAAGGGTGGTGTGCCGCCTCCGTTGGAGAGCGGTCCACCGGCGATGCCATTGCCTCCTTCCCCTCGGCCTTTCCCCGAGATCTCAATGAACAGCACTTCGCCTATCAGTCTTCGGTCGAATATATCACCAATTGAGCTGCGTCACTCGACTCCCAATTCGCAACGGACTCGCCTTGACTCGCTCATGGTTCGTTCCTCTGCGCTAATTAGCCCTATTCCGGCGTCTCCTGTCACCTCGGATGCCACACACGCTCTGACGACCATCCTGACTGCCCAACGTGAGCAGTTTGATGGAATGAGCAAATATCTGGTCGATATGGTCAAATCGTTTGAAGAGGAAAAGCGCGCATACGAGCAGCGCATCCAAGCGCTTATGATAGTCGTCGGTGAAAAAGAGGCCAAGGCGAAGGAAGATGAGCGCAGGATCAAAGGGTTGGAATGGCTTGTAGGAAACCTTAACCTTCGTGCGGGTGGCGGCAAACCGAGCAGTGGTGAACCCCCCAGTGACTCGGGTTCCAACGACCCTAAAATTTCCCGGCGTAGGAGCTCATTCTCTGGTCTTGGAGCCAAGGAAGACGCTCCGATGACCCCCTTGCCGATTGATCGAGCACTCGACCCAGTCGAGAGGGCGAAGCGTGCATCCTCGATGGACGATGTTCTGCAGAATCTTATCGCGCTCTCTCAGTCCGGTCGGCTTAATTCAGCACGCAGCCATCCTAACATCTATGAATGGGCCGCCAACACTGCCCTAGAGCAGGACTAGACTATTCCACTCTCTCAATTTTGGTCTTTTTGAGCACCTTCGTTCTTTAAATTCGCTATAAAGCTTATTCGGACTTCAGATGAGGCCCAGTCATCCGTTCATAGTGTCTCTATAACTAGTATTTTCAGCTGGTTGCTTTTTGTATTATCATATCTTTCGAGTTCTCGCCATTCGATGGCTTAGTCATCCGTTTCATCCCGATTCTCATCACGTTCGTGTATCCCTCGCATCGTCGCCGGATTGTTTATTCATCTTGCTTGATTTTACTGGCGCGCTAACGTTTTCTGTATATTGCCTACTACTTACCATCCTGCTTAGTTGTGAAACACCACTCTTTCTTGCTTTCTTCGTTATTCACTGGCATTTTTCGTGTCCATAGTCAACTCGGTGTCTGTTGTTACAAACGAATCGATTTCCTGTTTGACTGTGGAAGTCGTCCAGTATTCTAAGTTCGTGTATGCGTATAAAGTTTATCACATATTTTCGTCCGACCGAATTCCCCGCACAATGAACGGAGACAACGGGCCGTTGAGTATAAACGGTGGTACATAAATTCAACTAACTAGAACAAATAAACTCATTACACCTTGGAATGCATTATCGTTCTCAATTTCCTACCACTTAGTGGTTTTGCGCGTTGACCTCCTTGACGTGTTCGTAGACCAGTGCCTTGGCCTCGGGATCATCAAGATAGATAGTAAATCCGTCATCTGTTGACTCGGGTGAATTTGATAGAACATTTGACTCTGATGAATGGAACATACTGGTAGAACGACCGAAGGAAAGGTTGCTAATACCGAGCTGCCAGAACTGATCACCAGCGAGCTTGTTCTGAAGAACAGCTTTCTGCCAAGGAACAATAGCTTGAAGGCGGGTATAGTTGGAAACAATTCCAAGGTTCGCAAGACGAGCCTCGGCAGTCATCCAGCCGTACTGTAAAGTGCGTTAGTCTAGGGATTGAGCAATTGGCTGGTTGGCCTATTTCAACTTACCTCCTCCCAAACCACGGGTTTGCCAATCTTTTTCTGAGCAATACCATGCTGAGCCGTGAAGTTAAGGACCCTACGAGGCGAAATGATCAGCAGCAACTAAGAGGGTGGTGATTGTGTAGCCTACCATTGCGGGGTCTTGCTCCACCAATCAGGGTACTAACAACCCGGTGCCATTCATTTAGGAAGCTAGAATCTATAGAAAAGAAACTATGACCCACAGCGTGATAGGTTCCGTAAGAGATTGCGGGGAGCCGGGTGTTAGCATAGAAATCAGTGCCGTCAGTACCGTTGTATGCCCAGTCGGAGTCGCCAGGGAAGTTGAAGAAACCTTCTTCGCCAGTGCTTATCATATGAATGCTGTCGATTTTCTGCAAATTTGTATGACTCAGTCCCATCATGAAGTTCCTCATCATGCATACTCACCCTGATGAAACGCGATATTTCATCCATCCATTGATTGGTAACAGTGGGGTTGCAGTTCGGTCCGCGGGGAAGATTGCGCTTGCCATCAGCTCCGCAACGAGGCTCATTAGCCAACTGTATGCGATAGTTGAGTGAATGCAGATACGGGATCGTATGGTTTGCTCACCTGCCACGAGAAGATAGCGGGACTCTTGCGGTAACGAGAAACAACCGCTTGGACGTAGTTCTTGAACGCAGCCTTAATCTTGGGCTCCACGAAGAACTAAGTCCACCGTTTCAGCATGTCCCACGTCATTAGTGAAACCCGATAACTTACGCTGTCATGGTATTGACCCCCAAGGTTCACACTAGAATGAACGTCAATATAGATGACTGAGCGATAACACGTTCTGTGCGACTCGCCTGTAGACATCCATTCCACCGTAATCGGCCCAGTTATTAGTGAGAGTAACAACGAGTTTAATGCCCTTCTTCTCCGCGAGAGCGACAACTTTATCAAAGTGCTGCAGACCGTTCTCCCCGTAATCTATGCAAACGTTAATATTACCATGATAAGTAACCAATAGCACATACTAATGGTAGGTTTTCCATTATCCCAGCTCTGGTAATAGATTTGGGTCGGCCCAGCACCCTCACCGCCATAATCGGGAAGGCCACCTGGAACCCGCGTCACATTGCTATTCATTAAAGTAAATACCTGGAAATATGAAGCACAAGTAGATTTCTGCTCACACTTCGTTAAACCCCCAGGTTCGGATAACGTTCAGTCCAGCCTTGGCCGCCTGATTGAATGCAATCTCGACATCGGACATGTTCTTCAAGGAAATTGAGTCAATATAATCGATGCAAACGTGCATATATCCATTATTTACCGCGGTGAAACTGCACCAATAGCAATTGGTCCCAGCAAAGTAAAACGGCTTCCCATCCAATTCAAACCGAGTCCCATCAGGCTTGACATACTTGGGCGAAGGCACCGCCCCAGCGAGAAGTGCCAGACTGGCAGCAGCAGCAATCGTCGAACGCATGGCAAACGTCAATGGAGGGGGGGCTCCATTCCCCAAGCGTGCTCTCTTATAACCCCGCATTATCCCTGAGACGTTCTTAGCTCCCACTCGGACACCCAGCTCGTCTTTTTTGCCCAGATATTCTGAGTCCCCACGTGTACGCCATAGAGTATTCAATACTGGCTGACCATCGGGCTTCTTGATTTTGAGTTATTACGCCCACCCACCCGAGGTTTATGCGCGCCCAGGAAGATCCTAATGGCAGCCAATTGGAAGCGTTCCCGGAGACGAAGACGCTCTTGTGTAAATTATATAACCAGTAAGTAAGGCTGAGACGTCTACGGCCCGTCTCCGAGGCTTTCCCATAATCACGGGAGAGGAAGAATCACATATTTCGTACTTCAAGAGTACAGCCACTTACACAATCCGATTCCAAAAACGGTACTTGTTGCTTCGGAGGGCCCAATTCAATGTCTCGGCTTCACTAGGCCATGCGAAACGGCCAAACCATTAGGCTACATGTCTCGTTAAACACTATTCTTTCTCATCACTGGAAATTCGCTGATCCGCAGTTTGGTTGACTTTAACGATAAGTTAGTATAGCCGGAATTATCATAATTGATTCGGTGCTAATCCCTGGACTTACCCCGTACGGTATAAGCCAGATAGTCTCTAATGGACCAACGCACTCCGGGTTCTCTGGAGGTGGCTTCGCAAATGTCTCTCCACCGATCCCCCATTCGACCAGACAGGCCGAGACCAGAAGCGATGTCGATGACCCATTATGGTCAAAAACCGGCGAGTTGATACTATCGGATGTTCGCTTGTGCCGAACAGTTGACGGGTCTATCGCATACTGCCATGGTCCATTGGGTGTCATCTGTAGATCCACTGCACGAGCTTCGCCCTGCGTCCAGTCGGGTTAGGGCATTAGGGATGATATATGCCACCAGATCAATGCGGCGAAACTCACAGGATGCCTATCCATAACCTTGACCTTTCTAGGGATGTCATAAGCGTAGTGAAGTACTCCACTATATCACAGAATTAATTAATGAGGGGCGGATACACCAAGTATTGTGGCGTACCGATGTAATGCTGCTGTACCCCTGGGACGCGGTTCAACCACAATAGGAGGGTTATACGATATATGAAACCTCGAATTCCTAGCGCTGACTCTCAGGCGAAGCAACCGTGACTCGGTAATATCCACGGGTAAGTCCTCGTGTTGATCGGTCTTTATAGCCACGCGGTTTTCCCCAACTGCCCAATGTGGTAAATTGATGAAATAATCGAATGGGTGTGTGGCAGTTATACTGATATCGACCGTATCGTCAAAGGGGTACTTCGTATCGACTGTAATGCTGACACGATTTCCTGAAGAGAGGGAGATTGTTATAACCCAACCCCAAAAAGTCTCAGAGAAAGGCTCACCCCCACGCAGGATAGTTTCAACTTTGAAAGGGCCATTGTATATTTGTACGAGGCCACCCTGATCTGGAGTTTTCACAAATGCAGCGGCCACAAACTTCGGGAACCCTTGCATATGGTTGACCGTACAACACCTAAGAATATTCTTAGTAACATCATGCCAATAATTGTGGCCCAACCCACGGATAGTTAGGTTCTAGACCAAAGACGTTCGCATCTAGGCTGCATATGAGTGTCAGTATATGCATGTAACTCTCGTAGTACACCGACTCACTCATCAGACGGAAATGGGTTCGGCGTCATATTTCGGGCCGCGATCTGGTTTTGTTGTTGGACATACTGATGGGCCCACATATCTAAGTGAAGGGATTCAGTCGTAATGAGGGGGGGATGAAGTGGCCGGAAGTATACCTCCTGTAATGGTTGCTGGTAAGGCATTATACGCTTGGCGTTCAACCTAGAAATTGATTCAGACGGCGTAAGGGGAATGACTGAGCGAGTAGCTGACCCTCTCGGCTACGGAAGAGTCCCCCGTAGCTTGGAACAAGTACGACCCGCTTCAGAACGCGCGTCAGTTGAGCTCTTGGCGATTTTACCACGCGCGCTACTACTTACGAATACATGGCCTCCTGGGGTTTTAATCATATTGTCATGAACACGTTATAATGGACACTAAGCCACAAATAACTTACTACTACCAAACAAAGTTCGGTTCTATAATTGGGTTGATTATTAGTGGAATAGCGAAAGAGGTGAGTGTATGCTAACGCACCCTCGTACAGGATCAAGTCCAGCCAAGAATTCGTCTAATAAGTTCATAAGTTGAATCAACCAAGCTATTTCGTAGTTTCCATTATCCGGTACGGACCTGCCGCAAATATCCCAGACGGTCTCCCATGATACTTGTAGATCCTATTCCATGCCTTGATTGCGTCGGCCAACTCTGTTCGTCGTCAGGGGTATCATCAGCGCCAGTACCTTGAAGACTACAAACCTGATTTATCCTTGCTGAACCGATACCCAACAGCCATCGCTTTTAGACCCTCAGCAAGGTTTACACCTGAATGAGGTAATCAGATATTTACAGTATAGGGTGTCTTTAACTCGTACCATGCCAATAGATTCTCCATTCAGTCACAGCCTCTTTAGGGAACCTCTCTTTGGAAAAGACACTCCGCCAATCCATCGAAGCGTCCTTGATCCGTACCATGGTGTCGTACAAAAGCTCAAGGTCTCCAGGCGATCCTCCTCGATCATGGAACCACTGCATCGCGAGTGCAAAATCCTGCCACCTGGTTCCCCTCGTCCAATCTTGAGTTCCCTTTCCTTGGCGTAACATCTTATTTGCTAATTTGATGAACCGCATCAATGAATTTATGATCTAATTTACGGCGTATAGTTAGTGATCTGTACATCCAGGTTCTATATCATTCGGGCGTACCTTATCCTCAAGCTCGGGTTCCGCCTCGGCCATCCCAATCGCACCAAAGAGGAACGGGTACCTCCCCCATAACCAGCGGGGTTGCCATTCGTCATCGTTCTCGGGACCGAGCCAACCATCTTCCCATTGAGTGTCCAGTACGTGATCCAGAAACTCGCGAACGCTGGCTTTGAGTTTGGGAGAGTCGAGTGTGTAAGCATGCGGGACCAGCCCATTCTATGAGGTGCCTAGGCTAAGGGTTGGATTGTTTCGGAATTGAGAGTGCACTCACAAACCAATATGAACCGGCTGAAACACAGTATTAAAATCAATACATTTCTTACAGGCGCAACATGCATAAAATTATACCTTCGTTAAGGTTTGAATAATTCACGTTCCCTTTACCCGTCCAACTTCCCTCTTTGATTCTAGAGGTACCGTACCTGGCTCAGAATAACTCTATTGCGAGAATCACAAGATGACGTACAGTGGATAAAACTCGTGCATATGTCCACCCAAGCTGTCAGCTTGTAACTGCAACTGATCGCGAAGCCATCCATTGGGCCGAATCTCCCCTAATTTCAAGGGTTGGTATGCGAGGGGCGCCACTATTCCGCGTATTGTTGACCACTGTTATAAACTCTAACTCGCGTAACTCACAGGTCAAATGCGGGGTGGATTCAACGCGAGGTGTCATGACATTGTATACTATACGTCCAAGTCCGACAATACCAAGGCATACTAGGATGAACGTCCTGATCCGCGGCCTGTGGGACCTGGATGAGTACAAAGCTTGCATTGCAGAATAACCAACGCACCAAACGATTAGCCGTCTGTTCCTAGTATTAGTACCCTCTTTTGAAGAGTAACCATCAGATGAAATATTCATTCCTTTGTAGGTAGTTTGGTCTAGTAGGAGTTGCGGGGAGGCGCACAAAGCAGGTCTGTGGGAATCTGACCTCAAGGTTCGCGTATCAAGCGCGCAGAGATCCCGGGTAGAATCAGCCGGTGCCTATAGCAGTCTCCAGCTACGAATGTTGGAATGCGAAGTCGAATCCGCAAGCCCACATGTACTCGGTGTTTCTTCTCCCAAGCACCAGTCCGTTTGAACGGAACAAAGAAATTACGATCTCCACCGGCGATCAATTGTCGGGCCGAGTTGAACAGCAAAGCGCTTCTGTCCACGTGATGAGCATATGAGCCAGAAGCGCCCGGCGCTCCAGTACCCCCAAATTCCTGATCTGATCCGCATTGAGTGTCGTTTGTGCCATCTGGTTTGGATTTGGTGCTACATCGAGCGCAACCTTTGTCTGTTCCGACCTAAATCGCGTCTTACCTATCTCGATCAGACGAATCTCCGATTGCACTTGGCAATCGAGCACGACGTCAATTGACTCAATACCGATGGCCAACACGCGCTTCCAATACGTTCGATCGTTTGAGCTTCCTGACCCTTTGCTCCCTAACACGCACCTCGTTTTACGCATAGACGGACATGCATTCCACAAGTGGGTATAGTGGTATCGGGTCATTTGAGATTGCTTATGAGAGTTTGATAGATTCTCTGATGCTCACGGTTTCCGAAAACCCAACGATGAACGAGCATTGCAACTCATGGACAAGGCCGCTCAAACGGTAATGGAGGAATACCCGGATATCGTACTTGGATTC
>WSTI01007753.1:0-15104 GCA_019616915.1 Ceratobasidium sp. 423
GAAACCACCGAAACTTGTAACGTGGAAACGCTAAGCGCCCACCTTCCGCGTCTCCGAAGTCAATTTCATAATCCTGATCGACACGACAACAGTGTCAAGGCTCTCTTTCAGCTTCCTTGTACAAAATTACCTTCATTATGGCAGACCCAGAAACTTCCCCAAAGGCGATTACGAATGGTTTAGAGAAACACGATGATGAGAATGACGCACCGAAGACGAGCGAGGAGAGGATTGCACAGCTGGAGCAGGAATTGGAGAAGACAAGAGCCGAAAGTGACAGCTGGGCAGAACAATATCACACTCTTCTGGCGAAACTTACTACCATGCGGACTACTCTGGGGAATAAGCTTCAACAGGATGCAGTGAGTACGCTTACAAATGTCGTGTGTGAATGCACTAACAGCCCTTTGCAGGCGGAGCTTGACAGGCGTGAACAGCACATTGCACAATTAACAACTGCCAACGAAGATCTTTCTAGTACCATCGAGACTCTGAAGCAAGAGTTGAACAACTCGCTCGAGGATGCGTCCAATCTTTCGCGTGAGCTCTCCGCGTTTAGGCAACGCGCACTGGATACGACATCTTCTGCCGACGCAGAGCTTGAACAAATGAGGACCGAGGTAGAACACACTCGAAGAGATCTAGAGGCAACCAGGAGAGAGCTGGAAGAAGAGAGGCTGGATAGGGAGGAGCTCGAGCGAGAAGTAGGTCAAGAGAGGGTCATGACGGAAGAGCTCAAGGCGCAGCTGGCAGTTCTAAGGAGAGAAGTTGAGCAGGCTGCAACTCAGAGGGCCAGGGAGAGCGAGGCGATCCAGCGTGAGAAGGAAAAAAGCGCCAATTTGCAGTCAGTGCTAGAGGACTTCCAGCTCGGTGAGTTGCTCTAAATTATCTTTCGAAAACAAGTTGGACTTGACGGGGCATTAGCCAAGGACATGGAGATCCGACAAGCCCTCGCCGAATCTGAATCCACTCTGCAGCATACAATCAAGCAGTTAGCTGAATTCAAGTCTCGTGCTCTGCAGGCCGAGGTATGTCTGTCCGGCACCAACAGTTGACTGTTAAGGTAGATCATATCCCTAGGCCGAGCTCGCCGAGTCAACGCACAATTCTGAACGCGTCAGCACTCTAGAGAAGGAGGTAAAGGAAAAAAACCTCTTGATCGGGAAGCTAAGGCACGAAGGTACGCTGATCTCGGCTCTGGCCTATGAGCTATAAACTCATTTCGCGCTCCCTGTTGGGTCCTCATCATTAATATAACCACTAGCCGTAATCATCAATGAGCATTTGACAATTGCTCTAAGGAAGCTACGCGCCTCAGCGGCATCTTCATCCTCGTCAGTGGACCGAGAACTCGTTTCGAATATTCTACTTGCTTTCTTGAGTGCGCCACGAACCGATGGAACGCGATTCGAAATGCTCACTGTACTGGCCAACGTGCTGGGCTGGAATGAAGCCGAGCGCGAGAAGGCTGGCTTGCAAAGGAGTGGAGGGTCCGGAGCCATAACGCCCATAGGTACCGGCATTGTAGGCAGGAAAGCGAGTACGGCCTCAGCAGGGGGGAAGGCTTTGGAATTGGACGGGAGTGATGAAACCGACGTGAGCTGCATCCCCGTTCCTCAGACTCGCTGACACTAATAGCTCTACTTCCGTTGTGCAGTCGTTCTCCAAGATGTGGGTCGAATTCTTACTCAAGGAGGCTAATCAAGGTAGTGCACCCCCTACCCCCACCGGAGCTATTCCCGCAAGTGGATTGTTAGCACTTGGGTCTCCTCGAGCGGCTAGTCTTTCAGGCCTGCCGAGTTTGACCAAAAGCAATTCGAGTCCCGTTTCCAAGTCTAGTTCTGTAGGTCAGTTGTATCCCTAATGGGCCATATATATTGTCTGACTATTTTCCGTCTGAAAAGCATCCCCGACAACTCCAACACCATCGGTAACCCCTCCCAGAATCTCCATCTCGTCTCTTTCGCGTTCATCACTGGGTGTAGGGTTAGGTGTCCCGAAGCGTGGTGATGCTAGCTCTCCATTAGCAAGAACCGAGAGTGAAGAGCAATAACTAGGATAATCCAATTTGAACATCCCAATCCCTCACTATACTCTTCCAAGGCATACCCTTATGTGGGCATATTACTCCGGGTTTCTCCACTAGTGTGTTCGTTTACGGACTTTAATCCCCTGTAAATTTAATTGATTATTCAATGCAAAGGTTACTGTTTTATGAGTAAGGAGTTGTACACCATGACGGACTACAACTAAATTGACTTGGTGTTTTCTCAGCAGCTTCTAACGTCTGCTCCAAGTTCGTCTAGTACAATAGTTTATTTACCAGAGAAGATAGAGCAACACCAGAGAAGATACACGACTTGTTAAAGACAACAGATTAGGCCACGAGTTAGACGGCGAACGGGAGTGAAACACATTTAGGATAGTGAACAAGAGAAACAACAGACTCGACCAAAAAAGCGACGATGAATAGTGACCTTGATATACGAAGAAAAGGGTAATAGTCAGCCGGCACACGTGAACAGGCAATGTCATACATGGTCCCCAAATAAACGTTTCAGCCTCTACGTGCGCTGCAGCCACCCAAGACTCATCCCGTCTAATGTCCGTCTAGGTTCAGGGTACACTGCGTTGCTCTCCTTGAGTGACGCCGCAAGTCGCCGACATAGATCCATCGGATAAGATAATATCTCAGCATTTTTGAATGCGGGATAGCGGTCCAACGAGCTTCAGGAGTGAAGTGTGATTAATACGCGCGGTTCCGGGGGTGGTTCAGTGGAAGAACATCAGGTGTTTCTTGTCAGCTTCGGTTGACATCCAAAATGAATGGAAATATCTTACTTGGCGGGTCCTCCCGGCCCAAATATCACAAAAGTCACCTTTGCGCCTGTAATGTTACCACTGGCCGGGATAAGCGAGCCAGCAGCACCCGCATAGGACAACTGAATGGATGATTTGAAAAGCCATATCTAAACATCGTTGAGAGTCCAGTCGGAAGCAAGGATGCACCACTTGTGTATTAGCAAAAATGTCTAAAGGTTAATTTGCGAGTCGGGGCACGTACTAAGATTCGAGGGGCCTCGGTCTCTTCGTCTTGTATAACAAATCGGTATGAGGCATGCGCCTGTGCTAAATCAACCATATCGGCGGCGACGAATGCAGTAAAGGGGATACGTGGGAACCTGATTAATATACATGAGTAACTCCCCAAAAGCATCGACAGGGAGCCCTATTCACCTATGATTGGCAGCAATGGGTCGGATGGTATACTTCTTGAACCGATAGGTTGTTCCCTCGGGGCGCTCATGGCGATGTCCGATGGAGGCGCCGCATATACATTGCAGGGGGCGCCACTCCATGTTATTCTAACAGATTTAGTTTGGTTAGTATTATTTAAGTAGAATCCGAAAGAAGGTCGATTGATGAGGCTGTTAGACATTGTACCCCCATTGGTAGCCCATAATGCTGGTGGCTCCGCCTCAATGGGTTGTTTAACGGAGGCGAAGAATCTCTATTGGACAGATTGTATCAGTCGCGGTGGGCATAAGCCCATCGGCTCCCCAGCATGGGGCATCAACACAGGTTCTAACCCAAAACTAACGAGAGCTTTAGATTCAGCCACGCATATGACCGATGCACACCACACTGGATCGCCCGTAGGTAAGAATAACTACGGCGGCCTTCTTGTTGTCCATTTCAAAGTGAATAAGGTGGTTGAAGAAAACGGAGATTGCCGGACCAAAGTATATCGCAAAATGAAATGAGAATTCTGGATGACTTACCTCTCTTGAGTCTACTAGCCCACTAGAATTGACTATAGTCGAGTTGAAGAGCAAGAAGCCACCTCCGACCAGTATCTGATCGGGCCTCGGCCAAATCCCCTCAGCTCGCTTTGCAAGCTCCGCGGTGACCTGTTGATCAGGGTGGCACATCCAAGCGTCCAGGAGTTCTACCCAATGTTCTGATGGGAGGTCGTTATATCGTACGTTCCCAGATGCTAAACCATGGGTGACCGGTAGCGAACAAGACGTACAAGCAAACGAAGTGGGTTGACTCGTCTGGAGCTGTTCAGCATCCAATAGTGGTGGTAAATCATGCTCGGATTCCCTTCCATCCACACTCCCCACAGTTGGAAGTTTCAGATCCAAGTACTCGGCAGCCCCAAGGGGTTTCCCCATAGAAGCAGCAAATAAGTCGACTCTCCCTACGGGGACCTGGGAAGGCAGGGGAAGTGCGGGGAGCGTGGTTGATCCGCAGTGCAATATTAGGCTGGACTGGTCGAGACTCGAGACTACTTCAGCCTCCAGACGAGAAGTCCGCGTTAATCCGTCCACTCGGAGTTGTACCGCGACCATACCGAGACTCTCTCGGTACTCAGCCACGTAAGCGATGTTCATCTGCGCCGCTAAATATTTATAATCAAGATATCAGCCTTAATGTCGCCTCCTTTACTTAATAGGACCCACCATTTGATGGTGCTATCTGAGGAGCCAGAGGCGAACGGGGGGATGATGTTTTCCCGGTCAGCCATGCAAGTGGTGGAGCCGAGTTACTCCTCCCTCTGCTCTGCAAGCCAAGTTTACTTGATTTCTTAAGCAATCGAGGATGACCATGGTTCGTTGCGTCAACAGGCAAAGGGGGCTTGGGAAGCGGTCCAGGATGGGACTTGACAAACTCCGGCAGAGTCATCATCGTATTGGGGTCCATGAGGTCGGATTCCTTGGAAGCATCCAATGAATCATGAAATACGCCTAGATCGAGGTTTGAAGCATGGCCTCGTTCCTTGAGCGAGAAGACCGCATCCTGAGCGTGTAGTCGACCATGGGACGAGTGCTGAGCGAGATGTGTAACAAACTCGTTGCGCTATCACCAAAAGTCGTTAGTCGGCATATTAAAGCATAAAAGGGGGGGGGGGGGGGGGGCTACCCACCTTGGCATCATCTCTCTGCCTGGCACGGGCTAAGCGTGCCTGCATGTCGTCTACAAAGACCGTCTGTGAATCCAAAGTTCGAGAGGCAGCCTGCCCGATCAAAGTCATGAGCTGATCGAGATCCTGCTTGTCCTCGAGGCGTTGCTTGCCCTTGCGTAGAGCGGGTGTTGGTCGGTACGTGGCACGTTGGTCATCGAGCCGACCGGTATCTACAAGCTTCTCGATTGCCCCCGCAACCCGTGCAAATTCCATCTGCTCCAGCTTTCTGCTCTTTAATTCAACGCGTTGATTGCTCAATTGAGGAGCAACAAGATAGAGACGATCAATCGCCATCATGACAGAATCCAGATCAAGCTTCATTTTCTCCGAGGAGACGATGGACTCGCGATGGGAAACGGCGCCTTGATGAATTGATTGTTCCTCCAACGACCTTTTTTCTTTTTCTGGAGCAAAATCGACGAATGGCTGGGATGAAGTCTCATATAGCGGTGGGTTTGCGCTATATTCATCGTGATCATATTCCGGGGGTAAGGTCTTGTCATAATCTGCCGAGTGATAGGGGGAAAGGAAGGGAGTAGGGACGGCACGTTCATGGCACAAGGTTTGGATCTCCCCTAACAAGTGGTTAACTTGACCCCAGAGCATAGCTTGTTCCGTAGTGGAAACGGAAGAGCTCTGAGCAGACCCACTCGGTTTCGAGTCTTGGAGTCGGAGTTGTATATTGGAGGCTTGTTGGCTGAGAGTGTTGTAAACTTCATCCTCAGATAAATTCTGGGAAGTGGATGAGGCTAAATTGCCGGGTGGAGATAGAGAGGCGGGGAGTGGTGCCAAAGTAGCGAGTTTGCTGGAGAATTGCAAAAGGGTGACCAGTAACTGCGCCAAACGAGCATCCTTCGTGCACATCAACTCTGAGCAGCGTTCGACATGCTGCGCGAGCTCGCACAGCAAGGCGTCGTGCTCGTCAGACGCTTGTATCATAACATCTCCTACATTTTGGAGTCTGAGGTTGGATACCAGAGTGAAGAGTGGGGTGGAATCTGACAATGTCACTGATTGTGAGTCGGAAGGGACAAGAGACGGGAGCGAATGTCGCCGAGGTGGTACAATCGGTCTCCAGTCTTCGTCGGGAAGGATCCCGGCAAACAGGTTGTTTAATGCCATGAGGCAGGATTGCTCAACCGCAAGTAAACTTGGCAATATTTCCTACCGAAAAAGAGTTCACGTGTCAGAATCACGCGTTAAAAATGAACACGCTTACTTGTTGACTCCGAGGCCCGGTCTCTACGGGTTGCTCGACCAATTCGACCGTCAAGGTCGGGGGGACAATAACATCTGAACGGACCGACTCTGCCGAAGAGTCTGCCACGAGGAACTCCCCTGTTTGTTCATGACGATCCGACAAAGAAGGAAATGGAGAAGGGACGCGTGAATCCAGTAGCGCAGGAGAAGGAGTTGGTGAGTTGCGTCGAGAAGAAATCAGATTGTGAATTCGAGCCAACGTGGCCATGATTAAAAAGAGTGTAAGAGGTCTACTTGAATAGCAGAGTGCTGAAACCGACGACTTAGTAGTCGAATTGGACTCGTATGGCGCAGATGAGATGGTTGTGGTCGCGTTTCGAGCGCTCGGACCATCAATCAGACATGATTACATTTGATGACTGTTACGATCCGTAACGCCCCAGCTGTCTCCCCCAGAGGACCCCCACATCCTTCGGAACCCCCTTCGTCTCTACTCGTCTATTTCGTCTACTGCGGACGCTCAGTGCTAAGCTCTCTCCTCGAGCAAGACGGGCGCTACTCTCTATTTCGCTGCCAATCGATCCCTCAGTGATAACTCGCTTCAGTTTGTCTAACCGGCAAAATCTGAAAATTCGTCCGTTTTTACAACGATAAATTTAAGCATACGGTATACGCCAATATTCGGTCATGTAGCACCGACCATTAACTTCCGGGATCATCTTGAAACGTCCCACCTGCGACGTTCTCAGGCCTGCATGACCGCATACAAAAACCAATAGCGCTATTTACACCAAGACGACAGCTACCAACATTTACCCGCGCGGTAACATCATCACCTCTGTGATACTACGCCTGCCACCTTGATTTATCCGGTTGGAACCTATAGATAATGCCTAAAATCGATCTCGGAGCGGGCAAAGTAGCTCAAATTCAAGGCAAATGTAGGAAAACTGCCGCCTGATAATTTCACTATGTGTCGTTAACCTGATCGACATGCTTTCTACCTTACCGGACTCACTTCGACCGCTACATATAACGAAACTGTGGTCACGTAAGAGCCGTCGTCTCACGCATCACCTCTACGCCCGGTTATCCCGCCTCGGCATCAAATACGAACCCGAGTGCAATACATCCATAACGCTGAGGCTCATCGAGATGTATCATCGATCATCCCAGGAGTAAAATTACCAAATTAAATTAACCTAGGCAAGTAGAGTGTGATTATGCGCTTGAAATCATCCTGGGATAGCACCATGGCTCTTCACCGAAATACAGATTTACTAGGCATCACAAATCCGGTCCTGAAATGCAATAGTCATCTATTGGGGTTTGATTCCAATGACTCCTCACGTTGGTACCCCCGCTCTCCCATACATGCCTAAACGTGGCCCTGGAGATCCCGCAGTTTTACCTGACAGCAGAGGGGTTGCGCACCCCTACAAACCATATCAATCGGCTGCTAATTTCGTGCATTGTGTCAGCACCTAGATCAAGGCTGCATTGGCTGCATATCCAAGATTTCAGCCTGACCAAAAATGTAATATGCAATGTCGCGATCACTTTTGCTTTTGGACTCTGGGGAAGTCTTACGGCTTCCCCAGAGTAAAGGCGTCACAGCCCCGGCGCAATCGGTTGGGCAAGGCCTGGTTATTTCCGATGGCTGGGTATTTGGAAACACGCATCGTATGCTTGCACCAATTTAGGCACTCCATTTCGTAACTTAATCTAAAGCCCCAAGATGTACTCGTCTACAAGCGCGCTTTTCCACGGCGCATTGATTGTTTTGGGCTTATAACACCCCTCTTGTTTGACTCCAAACTTGACCTCGACAACCGACGAGGATTGTTAACAAATTCTCCGCCGCAACTCCTGGGTTCCTAGCAATCGGCAGCCTCTACGCCAACCTCCTTACACTGCCATAGCCATCATCCGCCAGTCTATACGATACAAGGGTCTTTCTACCGCTATGAGCCAAGCAACGTATTCCGAGGTACAAAAGGGTGAGCTCTGACGACTTGGTTGGACATCGACGTCTCACATACTGATACATTCTTCGCTCACCGTGAAGCTTTACTGCCTCCTCACTCCCAAACACCAAGTCCCTCGACCAACGGCCCGTTCGAAGCACTAGTCATGGATCCCACTGCTCCCTTTGACTACTTTTCCTTCATGCACACGGGTCGCTTGGCAGTGGCCATGGAGTCGCACGCGGACATTTGGGATGTTTACCCTGGTACAAGGTGTGCAGATCCATTCCATCGCAAATTCTTCACCATTAACGAGATCACCGTCAATAGTGTCACTCGTGAGTTGAATCGGACGAAATCGCATCGGCGGGCACTTGTTAATCGATGTGCTTCTGTAGGCTATTTTGACGGCACAGCAGAACTCCATGCCATTTCGCAACCAAATGCTCTGATGCACCTAGACTCATTTGAAATCACTTTCCAATCGAGTGATCCAACTTGCTCCGTCAAGTAAGTCTTCCAAGGCACGGTCCTCGATGTCCCGATATTCACCCCGAGATCTTTCCTGCAGCGAAGTCTCCACTTCAAATTCATCGCGAATCAACAAGTACATCTTGTTCGAAGCTCCAGAGGTCAGTGTGCGCGGCACAACTACCCCACGCGTTGTCTGATTGTTTAGCAGCGAAACCCAAATGCATGCATCGCGGTCTGTCGCTTCCGTATTGTGATTCCCGAGACTTTGTTCCCGTGGAACGGTGGACGAGGTAAATTAGTATTTCATCGAGGCTAAAGGAGTATATTGACCGACGTGAACCTTTAGCCCAATTCCGCATTCGCGTTTGCGCATTATTCCATGCCTACCACCCCGAGCGTCCTGGTACTCGGGCTCTGCAACGCGGTCCTGAGTATGTACATCATTTCTCAGTGCAGCTTTGCGCTTCCAGGAGGAGGGGATTACCCTTTGGCCCTTGAAAGCTGAGCCAAGGGACATCACTATGCTCCCATATTTGGTCATATGAATACATGCGCCATATTTCGGATTCGTTAGTTGATTGCAATGGTTTCCCATCCAATTGTTATCAAGTTCTGTCTATTCTGTATGGTTATGTTGTGCTCTTGGAGTTGTAGACTGTTGAAATTGAATGATTAACGTTGTCGCATTGTTCCATGCCGGTTCTATCCTTTAGGCGGGGTTCGAAAGAATGGAGTGCAATCTAAGCTATCACACGAATGGCCAAAGATTGCATCAAGCCTACATCCATTTTGCTCGGTGCCGAGCCAGTGGACATTTATATCGACTCAAAGATTAAGGTCAGAATTGTTTCAAATAAATTTAGTTGGCTGGAGGCTGAACGCCAAAGTACGCGGCAAAATTGCGCCCTGTCTTCAAGCTATGGAGTCTAGTACAGGAATATGTATAGCATTACTATACACGTCCAAGGGGTTTTGGTCAAGCGTTCGCGGGTTTGAGACCCGAATAACGCTCGTGGGGCTCGCGTATCCAGCGCCAGGAGTCATCAAAGTGGAAGTCACTGTGAAACCACAGGACGGCCACCCGGGCCACATATGCCCTTCCGGATATGTTTAGTCAGTGCATCATTCCTAGAAAACGTTTGCCCGCTGGCAGGTATTGGATCACGATAAGCTTTTTACCGCCAATGCACGAATTACAGTGATGAAGAGAAGACATACCACGAACAGGTGTGGACTCTGCTTGGCCGATGAATACCCTCATGACGAAGAAGATCCCCCTTGCGCACAAAGGCAGATTTGCTACACGGTCGCATATAATCAGCATCGGAGCCGAAGCGCCAAGGGATCCCTGTCCCATGTTGCAAAAATGACATACCATGTGCTTAGTGAACAGACAAATGGCTTATCATCCAGATGGGTTCGAATATGATTCTCCACATTGCTCTTTCGGCTAAAAAGTCTATCGCAGCCGCCCATAAGGCATTTGTAGTGGCGACGATGTGGCCCAAGATTTAATTCCCTCATCTCCTGGACAGACAATAGCCGATAATTAGCCGAAACGACAAATTGTGGGCAGGGATGAACATTGAGCTGCGAGGTGCCAGCCATTTCTTGAGGAACAATGTGATTGGGTTCAAATCCATCACGTGGCCTTGATCGAGGACGAAGCGGGTGAGGCACGACCCTTGGAGAATCGTCGTTCTTGACACGCGTTGACAGTCGCCGTTCGTCGGCCCCTTTTTGTGGCACACTCAAGATAGAATTTTGCCCGCCGGAATTTGCTTGCCTGAACAAATCCAGGGGAGAGCTCGGCTGGTAATATCCGGATGGAACGTAGTCCTTATTCTCCGACCGGGTTGAGGTGTAGGCGGATGCATGTTCGGTGCGTGAGCCTGGAGAATCGGGCGTCACAAAATACAGGGCATCGCGATTTGTCCACGCAGCGAAATTGAATGTGGGAGTCTGATCCCAGTGAGCTCAGGATGCATTATCCACTTCACGGAATTTCCACTTACGCTCTCCGTTGCATCACCATTCGGCCATTGGTTAGTCGTGCCTGCCGGAGTAACCGGACTGGGTGGGAGGGTGTCGACAGGTGATGGTGTAGTTATGCAAGGCCAGGACGGTGAAAGAGCTGGAGTTGTGGATTGGGAAGAGGTGGCGCAAAACGAGTGTATAGTATCAATATCAAGGTGCAAAGAAAAAGTGGGCCGTCGGCGCTTGTGAATAGATGGTGCTTCGTTAATGGTAGAGCGAACGTAGCTGAGAGGAGTTTTGATAGCAAAGGTCATCGTGTGAGTGGTTGTAGCCAGCAAGAGTAAAGTGGGAAGGGATGGCTGGACGAATCCTGGCGGCGAAGCTCCCAGATAGGGGGTGTCTCAAGAGAAAAGGGGTTACAAGATATTTCTTGGCTAAGCCGACTTCCCGCTCCTAACCAACTCGGTCCCCCTTGGGAACCACCATAGGATATCGGTTTGTCGACATGGCGAACCACAAGGATGACTGAGTGGCGCGTCGAGACTAGATTCAACCATGGTGATACAGGGTAGTAAACACGAACAGGAATGCTGGTTCCACAGTTTTTATTGAATTCAAGTACTTTCTGTTGAACACGATCATGTCGAACGGCGCGACAGCCAGAGCCATTATCAAACAGCCCGGATCTTCCCCAGGACTGAGGTGCCTCATATGAGGTTGGCAAGCACTTTAGGAGCTACATATTCCGCCACTGGGTAGTTTCGTAGGCACGTTGCGCATATACTGTGTGAAACCAAGGGGACGTTGGTCACAGTCCACTTTGTTCGTTACCACGTACGTGGCGCGGTTTCAGAATGACGTCATTCTCAACTTGTCCTAAACCAAAAGTATACAAGTGAAATTTCAATCGGATAGGAGCTCAAATAACCATCTTAACACAAGCTCAACTTGCATGGACGATCATTAATTAAATAAATCAGTTCGCATCAAGTCTCCGAATCAGAATACGAGCTGGCATTTGTATAAGAGGTAGATTGGGGTGCATCTCTGATCGAGTACTTTGATAGAACGAGTAGCCCATGCAATGACAAGACTCAAGCCCTCACACGGCCATCCGGTGATATGTATATATGCGTTTATGCTTCCTACAACACAGCAATCTAATTCTAGCATACCTTCCGATATCAACCGAGTAAGTGACTTGATGTGCTGTGCGGGCTGACTCGCGATTGACCAGCTGGATCGCCTGAGTCGAATAGCGCAGCACTAGCGCTCATGTGGTGGTTGCTGAGTGATGTAACAGGCTGTCACGTGGGAAGGTTCCGGCTTATATGGCGGCAAACTCTAATTAGATGTCTCTTCCTCTCAACTCTCACTCCCGGATATCCCAGTTATTCTCCTTTGGTTTCTTTTGGGCTCAACTGGTCATTCTCTTGGGTAAAGGGGGTTAACGGGTCATATTACGACTTGTCTTAATCACTGCGGTGTTCTGGATCACGATTAGTATTCCGCACACTGACGTCTAAAAGCATTACGCGTGAGTCTATCTGTCCGTGCGATTAAATCTTGATCGCTAATACGATCTATACTCTGTCTTAGACTGTATCTATCAGCTCGAGGGCGCAGTTGTACAGCATATCTACACATCTGATTGCGCAGTTACATGGCCTCACCTACTGTGGAGCAAGGACGGGCATCCTCAGCCACACCATCTAAACTTGTTGGATTGGTACGTGTCGATTTTTGATATTCTCGATTCATAATTAACTATCTCTCCTAATAGCCCCCAGGTCGCTCGTCGACACCCAAGTCGACATCGGGGCAAACTCCTCCGGCCAAGCTTGATGACGACACGATCGAAGATGTGATCCAACGTGCGACTGCGGCCGCGGGTGCCGGTCCCCCTCCTGGAAAGGACACTCGCACTCAGCTGTTCGTTGGCAACGTAGGCGAACCTTTCAATTGGAAATATTTCCACACTCTGAACCATCTACTCTCTAGCTTCCTTATCGTGTGCGATGGCAAGACCTCAAGGATCTCTTTCGGAAAGCGGGAACGGTCCTCCGTGCAGATGTCAGCCTAGGGCCTGATAATCGGAGTAGAGGCTATGGCACCGTATTGTTAGCAACCGCAGAGGATGCCGGGAAGGCGACTGGTAAGTGTCCCATAGCAGTGTTTGTATTCGAAGCGTGACATTTTACGCCCCACATCAGATATGTATAATGGGTAAGTTCGTTATTTGCTCATCTTGGTGACACGATTAAACCTCTTTTAGGTACGTTTGGCAAAATCGAACCCTCGAAGTCAGACCCGATCGTCTCCCGCCCGAGCTTGATATGGGACTCAACCATGCGAATTCCGCCGGGGTCCCGATTACCAATCCGATGGTCCCTCTAGCCGTCCCCCAGCCCGGCCATGCGCTCGACCCGCTTTCCAGACCGATGAGTGCAGCACTTGATGCACCCGCTCCTTCGCCAGGATTCTTTGCGCCTCCTCCATACGGACCGAGCCCATCAAATTGGTCAAACGCAGGCTTTCAGGCAGCCGCCTCGAATCGGCAATTGTTCATCGGAAACGTTCGTGCTACCTTGATCCAGTCGAATGTTAGACTGACGCATCGTGATATAGTTACCCTTCCAATGTCAATGGCAAGATCTCAAGGATTTATTTCGTGCCGCCGGCCAGATCCTGCGCGCGGATGTTGCTCTGGGACCCGATGGTCGCTCACGAGGGTTTGGCACTGTCGTGTACGCCAAAGAATCCGACGCGGCTCGAGCAGTGACCATGTTCAACGGATACGATTACAATGGTCGCATTTTGAAGGTTCATTATGACCGGTATTCTCCCACGAATCAGACCGGGAACCTTTCACCAAATTCCTTGCATGCTGCCGCCACTGGGCCTCTCGGCATCATGATTCCGCCCCTACAAACCGACAACATCCCACCGTCCAATCACCAAGGGGGCATGCACCTCGTGATGCCGCAAACTCCAGAGTATATGCTGTTCCCGCCGCATTCCCAACCAGCGTCTCCATTCGAACAATACCCATCCGCGGCCCAGATGCATCATATTATGAATGCTTATGATCGCGCCGCTTTGTCCCCGCCTCCTGGGGCAAGAAATGTTGTTGACCTGACGGCACTCCCACCTCCGGACCCCGGGTCACCGGGATACGGCCCTGGATCGCCACAGATGGCTCAAAATTCAATTCCTCACCCTCATCCTGGCCCGATCACATTGCCTCCTGTCGGGGTCACACAATTCCCTCCAGCGACTGCGCTTTCTCCGTTACTCACCCGTGCTGGTGGCCTACCGCCGATGACGCCTTCCATGCCTGGGTTCAACTTTAATCCACAAGCGGTGGCAACACCTCCATTACATGCGCATTTTCTATCCCCGGGGCTCGGTCCATTCAGCCCTCAACTCCATAGTCCTCCATTCGTACCCTCGGCACCGAATCCTTATCTCAACCCCGCGCCAGGAGCCCCTCCACGACTTCCCAACGCGCCTTCCAACTTATTCAGCAACGGCCCAGGTGCATTCGGCATGCACCACGCACCTTCCACCATGCATTCCGGCTATTTCCCCCCACCGCATGAGGCGGGGTACTTCGCCGGTGTGCCAGCCGATGAGGAAAATAAAGAAAAGGAACAAGGAAGCGACTCGATTCCGCATTCCGAGACTTCGCAACTCGGCCTTGAAAGTGCCCCTACAGGTAGCACCACAACTTCGTTTGATGTGGGAGAAGGACTTGCTCTTCAACTACGTGATGTCAAGCTGGACGAGACCGATCCTATTGCGGGAGACACGCCTCAACGGCCTGGTTTGGGTCCGGCGCGATCTAGCTTGCCCGAAGTTTCGAAAGTTGACCCACCGGGTTCTACCGACTCGGCGCTTGCCATCACTCCCGATGAGGAAACTAGTTCTGTGCTTGGGCTGGGACTTGGTACTAGCCGAGCCCCGGGTGTCCTTCCTATACGCGCCAATCTCGACGACCAACCGAGGTTCGGGCCAGTCGGGAGTGGCGATAGACGCGCGAGCTGGAATGCTGCTACTTCGAGGGTGCGTGCTGGGGTACAAGCACCCGTCCCGTAATAATATGCTCTCTTCTTTTTCGCTGTGGTTGCTGTCTGGTTCTTTCTGGTTCGGTCCTGGTTTGATGATTGTCAAGGGTTTTATCTGTCGTCTTACTGCTGTATCGTTTGAATGCATTTTTGCTTGATGAGTTTTGCGGTACCAAAGTCTGATAGGCGTCCCAGGTGGACAACTTAGGACATGGGGGCATAAATAAGCCCCGCCCTGCCTTGGTGGCTAAGTAACTCGATCAATTAGTGATAGGATAGCAAGGTAACGTTGACGAGGGCTGTACATTGTGATTACAAAGACCGAGAAAGCCTCGAGCTAGTGGTGTGTCGAGGGCTGAAATTCACCGAAATCGCAATTGGTTGAGATCAGCTACTATAACTTAGAAGACTCTTACAACGGCAAGGCAACAATCTTGTGGGGTGGGTGGC
>WSTI01007754.1:3927-14971 GCA_019616915.1 Ceratobasidium sp. 423
TGAATCGTGAATACGTCTTGGGTTTACTGTATGATCTTCTACTTGTACTATGTTTTCAAGCTTCAATATGTACTCTAGTCTCATTCATGCGCACATCAACCGATCACTGAACAACAAATTTATCCACATAAAACAAGCAAGTGGTGCTACAAATAAAGCATTAAAAAGCCCCTGTAATCTCCAAACTTCGGGCCGTAGCTCCACCATAACACGAGCCCCTATCTAGGATAGCATGAAACCTTCAGATCATCCCGCGAATTCGTCAAACCATAGCATAGATCAATTGTCAAGTCATGAGGATAAGAGCGGTGTCCTCTCAGTAGCCCCTTGTCGTCGCTCCTGTACCCTCTGCCACCAATGCCTGGGACCGGAGCTCCACAACCTACTGATCCACCGGGGGCTGCTTTCTGACGCAGTTGCTGCGCCCACGCCAGAATCTTCTCCTTCCAAAACGCCCGCTCCTGAGCTGGCAACAGTCCTAGTCTCGGCGTCTGATGGGTGTACCATGACAGGAAAGACGCGAGGAGCAGTACGAGGAGCAGGGTGCGTTACGTCTGCCTTACAAATAGGGCACTAGAAACGTAATGTGTTAGATAACGAGGGACAAGAAGAGCGGAGCGGACAGATGGGGAAACACGTAGGGTCACGTCTATGCTGGCACAAAAAGCTCACTCACCACTTTCTTTCTGTTCAGTAACCACCCATCGACCTCTTCGACATGGAAAACGTGACTGCACGGTAATACGCGAACCCTGTCCCCTCGTGCAAAGGAGCACAGGCAGATTGCGCACTCGGCTTGCGAGGCATACCAGTTGGGGTGACCCTCTGATTCTGGCTCGGGAGTCCTTTGACCAGTTTCTTCGTCTCTCTGCTCTGGAGGGGGAGTGGAGGCGGTCTCTGGGTCGGGAGTAGTGATTTCGTTCGGGTGACTGGCTATCCAGTCCTTCTCGCTCACCCAGCCTGTCCCAGTCCATACCCTTATAGGTAGAGCCCGCACAACATCACCAGGCGCACGCTGTCGCGCAGCATGGCGGGCTGCACGAACGCGGTGGACAAAGAGTGTTATAAGGGTCATTATGCTAGAATCGAAAGGAAAGCAAATTAGGCTAAATTAAGCTTGGACAAAAAGCAAAACCTACCTGGGTAATAGTAGTAAAATAGCAAACGACAAAATCGGGCTACAGTTTATGTAGATTGTCGTTGGAGCGTGCTCCCGCAACGGACTGATAGACTTACGACCACCAAGCCCATGTTTCCTCTGGTCCCAGCACTACGCTGACGGTACGCAGCCCAGAAGTACTCATGTTGCTTGAGACGATGAGCTCAATCAGGGCCGAGTAGGTCGCGTGGGTAACATAAACGGCAGGTATCGCAATATCTCGCCCATCGGCTGTCAAAGTTCGTCAATTAGTTTTGAATGGTTATATGAGGATTACGAGAATTCGAACGTACAGGCAGGAGACATCGAGATAAGATCGTCTGTTCCGGTGGGGCTTGGGGGCTTGCCACCCACAATGGCTGCTCGAGCACCCAGTTTCTGCGCTTGACGAACCTAGCAAGATTCGTCGGATATTAGCCGAGGGAACTGCGGTGACAGTAAGTTCCTGGATAACTACCTTTTCATCGAACCCGCATCCTCCTCGCATCACAAGTGCAATCCAACTCTCATTCATAGATGGCCGGGGGTGTTGGTCAGGGATCTGGAGAGGGGGGCATCCGGTGTTGTCTCTAGTGATTGGATATGGGACCGTCCCGGGTGCAGCCGCTAAAACAAGGAAATTAATACAAATAAATGACTCCAGGTCGCTGAATCGGTTCACCTTGGATGCTGTCGTACGTTGTGTTGACATGTACAGTGAAAGAGTTGAGTGGAAGGAGGTGTCCTAGCAGACCAGGAGATGTGACGATATGTGTACCAAATAATGCCGGTCGTGTCGTAAATGTATGAATGGGGTCTTGGTCCTGTACGAGATAGTTTTTCGTATGATCAGTCCGTCTGGTATATATAGGGGTCTATACAGGAGAAGCCCGAACTTACCACTACACTAAGTTCACTCTCCGCCATTGACCAGCCGTTTAAATTCCAGAGCCAATTGTCGCCTGTCTGAGGGAGGCCGAGATCGACAGCAAAAGTCGACCCCTGTCTGTACCCCCGCATACCGAGTGCTCGGCCGATGCCTATAACTAATTGGGACCAGGAATGCTGGATTCCCTCTCGTGCTCGTTGTACTACTGGCGCAGCCTCTACCATTGAAGCCCCGCATACGAGCAGTGTCGCATAGGCTCCGACTCTCATCGTGCCGCAGTTGAGTGTTCGCGCCAAGTCGGAACAAATCCAGGTCGTGGTAGTCTCGAACTCCCCATCGCGTGCCCGGCCGTAAATGGGGATTCCTGAACTTTAAGCGCAATCACGTGAATCATATTTAGGAGCCCCCCCCTGCGTCATCTGAGCCACTACGTCCACACTCACCACTCGAAGTTAGTACCACTCTAGCTATCGATACCATGTCTATGCTCGACAAGTTCCGCGCTGGCGCTAGGAGGGCCCAGCTCCAGGCCACCGCGTTCATACAGGAAGGTGGCTCTCGCATGCAGCAAGAGTCTGCCGCACTCGCAAGGGGATTTTCGCTTCCAGGAGAGGCCGAGAAAGCGGCAAAGATCCTGGAGAGTTTCCTTGGTGAGTAAAAATCACATAAATAACGAATAATTTGGTCGACTGACACCTGCCACCACTGAACGGCGATACGACAGCCAACCCTGATCATCCTGAATCTGCCCTCAATGCCATTCCCAAAGCCGTGCTTCAGCGTGCCCGTGGCCTTGCTATCTTCCAGGTATGTCGCTCACTGTCTTTATCGCGACACTCCAACTTGACGCATCGCTGTCCCCATGTAGGTCCTCAAAGCCGGTTTCGTCTTCTCTGGCAAAGCAGGCTCTGGCATTGTCCTCGCTCGTCTCCCAGACGGATCGTGGAGCGCCCCCAGCTGCATCGGCACGGCCGGTGTGGGCTGGGGCCTTCAGATTGGTTGGTTCCATTTCATACACCAGCCTAGATATTGACCAATACTGACTACACGTTCCACAGGTGCCGACATCACCGACTTTGTTATTGTGCTCAACTCGGAGGAGGCTGTACGCGCGTTCTCGATGGGTGGAAACGTAACTATTGGAGGGAATATTTCTGCCTCTGCTGGGCCAATCGGGACCGGAGGCGCTGTCCAGGCGAGCTTGGCTAGCCCTGCACCCATGTTCAGCTACTCCAAGAGTAAAGGTGCGTACGCTCTCTTGCTTAATCTACAAGCCAAAGTGATTGACGCCTATGTGTCTCGAATAGGGCTGTTCGCAGGTTTGAGTTTGGAAGGCACTGTTCTGATCGAGCGCAAAGATGCAAATCGTGACTTCTACGGCTCGGACGTACCCGCAAAGGATATCTTGAGCGGAAGAGTCCCGCCACCAGAGGTTGCTGGAAAGATGTACGAGGTACGGTCATCATGATTTTCGGTCCTCGTACATAATTAACATACCCAAAGGTTATCGAGGCTGCTGAAGGACTGGATGAGTCTGGCCTTCCTGCAAGTGCCTTCGTACCCGATGCGACTGGTGCACATCAACCAGTACCGCAGAGCGGCTATACCGCTGGTGGCCAGGGACAGAGCACCACCGTCTTCGATGCTGATCAGCATCAGCACTAAAGAGTCCTCTCGAAGAAGAAAACAGACATTGAGCGGCGGGCTTTGCGATAAGAGAACTAATGATCTATGAGATACGATTTTGATACCTTTTGTATATAACGTGAACGATTTATTCCGAATTTGAGCTTCTCTCGGTATTAAAGTCTTGCTATTATAAGATTGGCATACAGCGTTTTGGTGAGGTCATTTGATCATCAATATAAATACAACCCGCCGCAGGAGCGCTTGTTCCTAACCACCATCCACTTGTATACTAGCGCTAGAGAGTAGAAATACATATTATATTGTAGGCACCTATAATTACACGAGGATATTACTCTCCACCACTCACTGCATGCTGTTTCTCCAGGTTATCACACTGGGATATCTTGGTTGTAACTAGTTATAGACAAGTTTAATGTATAACAGGTGCTTACTTCCCCACCGCATACCTGGTGGTAGCTAACACTACACCAGCCATGGATCTGTCTCAACCACAACCTAAATCAACATACTACCCCCTGCCTAGTTTTCATCTGACTCACTCAGTCCCGGTAACCGCGCTCTCCTTCGACCCCGTCTCCGATATTCTCTGGACAGGCTCAGCAACAGGCCTCGTCACGGGCTACTTTGGGAACGTAACAGCCACAGGTTATGCGGGCGGTTTGACTAAAGGCGTCACATTCCCTGTGAGAGGTGAAACGGGTGTGTTGAAGATCTTGACGGGCGAGAAGGATATCAAGGCCTTGGGCAGCGGCGGGCTTGGGAGTTGGACAAAAGGTGGAGCAGGGAGGTGGCAATTTATGTAAGTTTGTCCTTCCAATACTATCGGATCGAATATCGACATTGGACTTTAGACCACAAGAGCATCTATCGACATTTACTCACCACCCAACAATACCCAATACATTTGTCGTTGCCGCACAGTCTCCTAGTAGCGGGTTCCACATTGTGAACACGGTCTCGGGCGCATCCCTCCGACGCGTCTCTTCGCCATTCAATGTCTCGCATTTAGCGCATGTGGGGACATTGCTCGTATCCGGTACGGTCGATGGAATGCTCAGGACGCATGATTTTAGGACGAGGGGGAGGGAAGATACTGCGGCTGAGAGCTCGTGTATTGCTCACACAGGTGGAATACAGGCGTTGGAAGCTGCTGGGAATTACATCTTCACGGCTGGATGGGGCATAAGGTTCGTCTAGCTCCTCCAATCGGGACGAGGAGAAGTAAATTAACTTCTTTCTCTAGGCAGTCTCATCCCCACGCAGAACACTTTGTCAAAGTCTTTGACATGCGTACTCTTCGTCCACTCTCGCCTATTCCTTTCGCGGACCTACCCTCGTTCATCAAGGTGCATCCGAAGAAACCGACGACAATTGTGATTGCTTCGAGTCAAGGATTCGTGAACGTGATTGATGTTGCCCAACCCGGTGGAACGCCAGATTTCGTTCAAGTTGGTATTCTTTTTCCTCGAAGGTTCGTTGGGTTCTGATCGAGTCGTATAGGCTCCGACTTCTTCGTACTTGACGTCTGCTGCTATTTCTCCCGAGGGAGATTATGTAGCCCTCGGAGATACGGAAGGCTTTGTGCATCTACTGTCTTCCGTGCCAGAGAACGGGTCGGAACCCGTACCGTTTAACGGGTTTGAAGGCGAGCCCGTTGTATGGGCTCACAAACCGGACTTGCCTGATATTCGCTGGACGGACGAGACGTAAGATTCTCATATGCTTGACTGATAACGGATTGATGTAATTGTGATTGCACAGGCCATTAAGTACCATCGGACTACCGTACTACAAAACAGCCCTTTTGTCCTCTCAACTCTCGTTGGCTATTCCCCATGGAATACAGGCTTTTCCTCCCCCTGCAAAGATCCCTCCAAAAGTTCTGGATACGATGCGTACCGTGGATTTTGTAGGGTACGCGCAACTACCGAAAGACTTGGTTGGAAGAAGGAACGTCGCGCCTACAGCTCAAGTTGAAAGTGGGCGATTCAGGAGTACTCGAACTACGAGAAAGGCCTCAGACGTCGAGGCGGTACGTCCCGATCAATTGGTGGGCTCCGAGACGATAAGAACTAATACGTTATGGTGTAGGTTACGGAACACCTTGGAGATACGTCGATTTCGGAGATACCCAAGCCTTACAGGAGAGTAGAGATTATGTACTCGAAATTCGGTGTCGAGGACTTTGATTTTGCGTACGTATCTCCTACCCATCTCGTGGCATACAACCACTCATTTGTGTCTAATCCAGCTACTACAACAAGACCAAATATAGCGGTCTTGAAACGCACATCGTCAACTCATATACAAATGCACTTCTCCAGGCGCTTCATTACGTTCATTCCGCTCGACGAGTTGCTCAGTCCCATATTACTACCCCTTGCCAAACGGAGCATTGTCTTCTGTGCGAGTTTGGGTTCTTGACTCGGATGCTAGAAGATGCCAAGGGCGTTAATTGCCAGGCTAGCAACTTTTGCAAAACTATTCCTAAAATACAGCAAGGTACGTATGTTTGGGTGTGTGCAATGCATGTGATTAAATGCTCTCAATAGCTGGAGCGCTTGGGGTCGTAGACTATCAGGCCGAAGGGCTGAAACGAGACTATGGTGCGATCATCCAAGTATTCAATCGGTTCTTGCTAGAAGAGATGAGCGCACGGAGTGATGTCGCTGATGGAAACCCGTGGCTCACAAATGTTGTCGAAAACGAATCTGCGGCGACAGGAGCGAATAAGTCGACGATCACCCAGCTGATGGGGATTGATGCGCAGTCTATTGTCGTGTGCAGTGCATGTGGTGCTATGACCGAAAAGGATACGCTCAGTCACGTTGTGGATTTGACCCTTTTGCGAAAAGTAAGTTTTTCACGTTGGTGACCGACTTGGAGGCTGATGAACGCACCAACGCATATAGCCGCAGTCGAATCTCACATTTTCTTCCTTGCTCAGCGCGTCTATTCTTAGAGAAACGACGCATCGATCTGTGTGCCAGTCGTGCAAACAACAAGCCACGTTCCGCACGCAGCGGATCGTACCGGCCCATGCTTTGCCACCTGTTTTGGCGGTGAACACTGCGATATTGACGGATGATGCCGCGAGTATTTGGAGGACCAAGGGACAAAACTTTTTAACGCCGGAGGTCACCGTTACGTGTGGGCGAGACGGGACCGAGGGTGTTGAGTATGAGCTCAGAGTAAGTGCGTCTACTGCCGAGCATAGATATCTTCTAATAAAATGGGTCTTAGTCTATGGTTGTCGAGGTCAAGAATGAAACCCATGCGCCACACCTGGTCGCCCTTACGAAGATTCCCGAGGATGGGTGGTACTTGTTCAACGATTTTGTGGTCCAGAGTGTGACAGAGGCGGAAGCGCTTTCGTTTGTTGGGACTTGGAAGGTAAGTATGTGATTATTTGGCTTTTGTATGCGCTAACGTTTTGACAGACTCCCTGCGTGCTCTACCTCGAACGAACGGACAATGCTTCCACACTTGATTTTAGTATGCTGCCCATGAAGATGGATCCGGCTATTTTATGCAACGTAGATAACATCTCCTGGTATGTCACATTGTCACGCCTCAGTGCGTTACTCAATGATTTCGGTACAGGCGAATGAACAAGGCTAAACTAGCTCATGAACCTCTCACCGCCGATGAACTACCCACGCCTGGTACTCTAGTCGCGATTGACGCAGAATTTGTCTCTTTACAAAAGGTATAGTTTGATGAGTTTCACAGAACCTGAAAAACTTAAACTAGCCCCTCCCTATAGGAAGAAAACGAAATGCGTTCGGACGGGACCAAAAAAGTTATCCGGCCATCACAACTTTGCCTTGCTCGAGTATCCGTTCTACGGGAAGATGGACGAGCTTTTATTGATGATTATATCCACACAAGCGACACGATCGTGGATTATTTGACTGAATTTTCGGGAATCAAACGTGAGCGGGTGGCAAGTACCAAGAACCTTCCGGACTAATCTTTTGACTAAACTTAGCGGGTGATCTGGACCCCTATTCTTCTGAGCATGCGCTGGTACCTTTGAAAACTGCGTATAAGAAGCTTAGGCTCTTGATCGACCTTGGATGCATATTTATCGGTCATGGCTTAAGTAAAGATTTCCGAATTATAAGTGAGTACCCGAGTTTAGGTTGGCCTGGTTGATGTATGCATTAGCTATGCGACAGATATTGCCGTCCCCAAGGAACAAGTCCTGGATACAGTCGACATTTACTTCTTGAAAGAGCGTCAACGTCGAATAGGGTTGCGATTCCTTTCGTGGTACCTCTTGCGGCAAACAATCCAGATTGACACACACAACTCGATCGAAGACGCCCGAGCCGCACTACTCTTATATAACCTTCATGTACAACTCGACGCAGAAGGGCAGTTTGAGGACACTCTAGATGAAATATACCGCGAAGGGCGAATATTGGTGAGTCTCCCAAGGCCGCCCCGTCAACATAATTACCTGACCAAACGATCGGTAGAACTGGAAAACACCTGGGGACCCTACGTCTCCCAAGCCAGCGAAAGCGCAGGTGGCTTCTATGAGCCCCTCTATTAGCGGAACCTTTACGCCCCCATATGGATCGCCCAGTACTAGTGGTACTTTGTCAACGCACACGTCGTATCCCCCACAGTGGCGGAGAAAGTGAATAAATGTATTTATAACGCGTTACAGAGGAGTGCGCGAGGAGCGATTACCCAAGACTATGCTAAAGGGCAAAGTAAATGAAGGATGAATTTAGAACTATATATTCGAACGCGTGAGTAATGGTGCAGCAAGTAACCGATAATTAAATGGCAGAACCACCAGAAATGGGACAAGTAAATTGGCCACGGCTCGGAGCTCTTTCAGTGTGCCAAAACAGGCTCGTGTCAAATCACATGACCGTGTTATTAGCAAACAAATAAATCCAATCTACTTGAACTACATCCTCGATGGTGATTGTTGTACCCCCTGCTGGCCGAGCCCAACGAACATATGCTACGGAATACAAGTCGATCGTTGCACGCTATGTGCGTTCGCCCGCAAAATCGGCATCTTCGATCGTGATCATCTCGTCACCGGATGTCGACTCTCTGTGTGCAACTCGCATCCTTGTCACCATGTTTCGGAATGAAGACGTCCTGCATCGCGTGACACCCATATCGGGTTATCCAGATCTGACCTCATATCGCGAGGAATTGTTAAAGTCACCCGAGGTGTGTTGCCCTCTTCGTGTCACTACCCCGCTAACCTAAACGTAGCTGCAAACAATCATCCTCGTGAATATAGGAGCCATTCTTGATTTGCTGTCCGAGGAATGGTTTGGTGACTTTCCTCAGGATGTAATTATCCATGTCATCGATTCAACACGGCCCCAAAACTTGTCGAATCTCTTTTCACCTGGGCGCGAAGGCGAAAGAGTGCGAGTGTGGGACAATGGAGAGGCGTTGAAGCTTGAAAAACAAAAAGAGGCATATGAGACGTTCTTGGTGGGTTTCTTGCATATTGGTGTGGGGTCCCCTGACTTGACACCCGTGATCAGTACGCCGTTGACTCGAGCTCCGACGAATCCGATGGTGACGATGACGACGAAGAGCTTGCCGAGATGGAAGAGAATGGAGTTGAGGATGGTGAGGACTCGGACAACGATCGCCCAAGACAGAGGAGGAAGCTTAATACCGGAAAGGTACGCCTTGGCCGAATATTGATACAACATATTCTCACATGTACTCTAGCCTTCGTCTCAACAACGTAGAGAGCAGCGTCGGATACGAGAAAAGCACCGAGAAATAATAGAAAAGTATTACTGTTCTGGGACATCTTATGGTCCAAGTGCTGCAGGAACCGTGTACGTCCTGGCCTCTCATTTACAATTAGCCGACAATGAGACCCTTTGGTGAGTTTATCCACCCAGATAGTCGCTGCCGTTACTTAGAAGCATGCCTCCAGGTTGGCGATTGTCGGTCTTACCTACCAGTATCTCTCCTCCCGAATATCACGAGACGACTACGATTATTGGCAGGTCGTGTACACCGACGAGGTTGCACGTCTCAACCCACGCGTTGACCTAAGCGCGTCAACTGCTCTGCATGCCGACGACACAGGAATTCGTAGTTGCCAGGAGCTTCGTTTTACACTTTACCGGCACTGGACACTTTACGATTCCATGTATCATTCACCATACGTTGCCGGTAAGATGAATATATGGAAAGAACGAGGCAGAAGAAACTTGGCTGCTATGTTCGCTAAGATGGGGTGAGAGTGCAGTTGTTCTGGCTTGAATCTGGCAAATTAACTCGTACGTAGTATATCTCTGCAAGAGGGTCAACAGGATTACTCCCACATGGAGCGCGACTTCCGAAAAAGGCTACCGGAGCTATTAGAGACCATCGCGCCTGAATACGGGATGGTTGAACTGCAATACCCCTCATTCGTCCGAGCCTACGGATTTTTGGCTCAACCTTTTGCGGCTGCAGATTGTGTCGAGGCAGTTTCGGCGTTGCTTGACGCTGGGACTGGAGTCCGATTAGAAGTTGAGGTCGATGGTGGGCGGGGAGGTGGGGAATGGTTCGGAGGTGCCCGGATTTGGAATGCAGGCGATATTACAACCAAGAATAGGTCCACAGTGATGACTGGAGGGGGCAGAAAAGAGGAACTTGGACTCGATGGGCGATTGGGTACTAAAAACGATGAACAAGACGAGAAGAATAAGGCCTGGAGGGATAACTTTTGGCTGGCATACGATGCACTAGGGTCCGAGTACGTCCTTTTAGTCTATCGACCTTTCCCTTCCTCATTCATTTTATATATGCGTTCAGTTCGGATAGTACCAAGTCACTACAACATGCGATCCCCCTCTCTAAAACATTGCATCAAATTGTGCTAACTCAAGGCTCCGAGTTGATCGAGCGCGCGGGCGCCATCAAGACGTATCGCAAGTTCCGAATGGCCGTTTTGACTCAAGGAGCACACCTTGCTCTTTTTTCCCAACCTGGACCACTGTCTCGTCTCGCCCTATGGCTTGTAGATGCTCTCCGAGACAAGGTCGTGGCAGTCAAAGGGCCCCGAGGAAGAGAGTCTCTTCCCTTCGTAGTTGCTTGTTTAGACGAGAGGGCAAATAGTTACTTAGTGGTTGGTGTGACCGGGGCGGTTGAATACGGGGACGTAAGAAGCAAGTGAGTCTTTCCTAAACCTAAGCAAAGAAACGATGCTAAGAACGCTGGGGTGCTAGCTTGTTCGGTTTAGCTTTCTTGCAAGCCAAAGGAGAGTCCAATGCGCGAACGCGACACGGGACGTTCGATACGAGCGTAGTCGAAGTAAACGTGGACGATTTGCAGTTATTCACCGAGGCCTTGGCGATGCATGCTCATTGAGACACTTC
>WSTI01007755.1:0-18871 GCA_019616915.1 Ceratobasidium sp. 423
GCCCGAATGGCCCACAACAAAACCCTTGATCGCCACCCTGAGTAGCGTTGGATGACTTTCGATGGCGTCTACTTTAGTACAGCCGACTGCCAATTGATGCTCGTGTGCTCCATGCGCGTTTTCCGGCTTCTCCCGGTCGGAACGCTCTGGCGGCTGTGGCCTCGGACGAAGCCCGACCTCCCACTCCAGTACTCTCAAATAAAAGCTCGAGATAAACGTGGGTAAGAGTGTTGTCACCCACTATGCACTTTTTCCTTGCACTTTTAATATGAAATACGAGGAGAATTGGATGTACCAAACCGCCAGACCTAGGGATCCAACACCGGTTTCCGAAATTCATAAGGCCCATCAACACATCAACTGACAGTCGACTGTATGAATCCCAGTAGTGTATTATTGGGTGTAATATGACCATGTTTACGCACCCTCTGAGAAGTGGGTCCACTTTAATGCAAGATACCACGGGCTACACGACATCAATGGATAGGGTGTAATTAGGATATCTAATACCAATTACGATGTATAGCTAGGTTGATAAATCTAGAATAATCGATCGTCATGCGTCACAGTTAGAATTCAGGCTTCAAGCCGAGGTTGCTTCTTGACTTGCTTCCGTACAGAGCGCGCCAAATCATTGAGATCTCAATCGAATTCTCATACTCGGCTTCCAAACAAGTGTTGCACGGTCTTGTTTCAGCCATTACTCCACTACAACGTTGAAAATGTAGGTATATGTATTAATTGAAGCTATAGACTCGTCCAGCGCGCACACGATGCAGAATTTTTAAAAAACGGTGTACAAGAGGAGGGGCGTGGAACATGTAGGGTACCAAAATGGCAAAAGCCCGCTGGCAACTCGGGAAGTATTGTGAGTACCGGGTTTGGAATAGTTGATGAGCACTATATAGGTAGAACTTGATCTTACGACCAAGATTGCACTTTAGAACGAATGAAAATCTTTGCCCGTTACTGAGTTATGGTACCATGGTAGCCACAACATGCCTAACTATACCTGAATATATGCAATGATGTGGCGATTGTGCCTGACGTGGCTCACCGCCAGGCAAGGACCTTCTTTCGCTCGAAGAGTGAAATCTTGGCTGTAAAATCAAGTTCTACCCTTGTAGTACTGATCAGTTACTCCAAACCCGGTACCAGCAATACTTCCCGAGTTGGGGTTTTGCCATTTTGGTACCGTACCTGTTCCATGCCCCCCCTCTTGCAAATCGTTTTTTTGTGAATTCCGCTTCATGTACGCACTAGACGAGCCTACAGCTTCTATTAATACACATACCTACATTTCGTACGTTGTAGTGGAGTAATGACTGAAACACGTTCACGCGATACTTTAGAAGCCGGTTGTATATTCTGTATCACGATTACCGGGTTCCAGGTGAGAGCAAGTAGAAACAGCAAGTATTTTAAAAATCATAAAGCCTCGAGGTAGAATGGTTCGTGCGAAAAGGTGTGGATTATATAACGAAATCACAAAAACACTAAACATACATGCTAGAAAATCCCTCAGAAAATAATATTGAATACCTTTTCGCCGAAATTCTTGGGTGGCAACTCTGGAGATTCGGTCTCCTCGACTGATGGGATACCAGTCGTAAAGTCCATATCCCGAGTCCTCCAGAACTGGGTTCTCTTGAAGATCTTCCAGCCAACGAAAAGGACAAAGAAGATGGGGATATTGATGTCTGAAAGGGCTCATTAACGATGGGACAAGCGAGGGCGAGAGATGCAACATACAACAAGTGATGAAGTCGGAGGCAGTGAAGTCGAAGAATACCGCGAACCCGTTAATGATAATGATAAGACCGGTCCAGAAGATACCCCAGTATGAGAGGTAAGGCTGGAGGCCGGAGTAGTAGATGAACTTCTTGCGGTCGATACCTAACACCGCATATGTTACCCCAGCTCTTACAATGCGACATGAGTTAATGCTCACCTTGGGCCTTCAAGCCCTGGTAGAAACGAACATAGGTGCAGTTGATGGCCCACCATGTAAAGAATCCTCCGATAGTTGTCAGGTTGACCAGCCAGTTGAAGACAGTAGCACCATCATTGCTAACATTCATGAAAGCGAGGAGGGAGAAGAGGGACTATCTAGATGTTAGCATACAGAAGTTTTGGTAACATTCCACCTACGCAGAACCCGACTGAGACGATTGGCAGACCGTTCTTGGTGCACTTGGTGAAGATGCGGGGCGCTTGTCCTCGAATGGCAAGCCCATACAAGATACGCGAGGCGGTGAACAGGAAAGAGTTGCCAGCGGAGAACGCAGAAGTGAAGACGCAGGCGTTGATAATGTGGGGCAGGGCCTTGATTCCGGCGAGGTGGATGGCAATAACGTACTGCAATGCAGGCTGAACGCTGAATTATCTATAATAAAGAGAACCGCACTTACGGGAGACTGAGCACCAGTACCAGTGTCTTGAAGCAGATCCGGGTTGTTATATGGCACGATCATACCAGTCACCAAAATACCGAGGATGTAGAACACCACAATACGGTAGAACACACGTCGAACGGCCTTGGCAATGTTACGACGGGGATTTTCGGTCTCGGACGCGGCACTGTGAAACGATTATTATTACGGGCGATGCGCGCATCAATCAAGTGGAACTTACATGGCGACAAGTTCCATGCCCTGGAATGAGAACGCTGCCTGAATGAGCACACCAAGGAGAGCAAGGAAACGACCAAGAGACACGGGCTCATCAACCAGGTCTGTTAACCTAGGTCAGCACTATTCATTGGCTATGCCGAGTGCAACTCACAAGTGTTGAAAGCGCCTGGGTTCTTCCAGTAGCGGAAACCACGGCGGTCATGATCGGGACCTCCACCCAAGTCGATGACGAGGCCGACCAGGATCAAACCAGTAATCAATGACACTGATGGTTACCATAGGGTAAGCTACCATTAGACGAAAGGAATGGGTGGGTACTAACGTTTGATGATGGCAAAGAAGAACTCCGACTCTCCAAAGTACCGTACGCCGAACAAGTTGATGGAACACATCAGTACAATGATGATCGCCGTGTACGCAATACCACGGGTATGCTGAACATTCAAAACGGATTAGCTTGGAATATGCTCAAGTGAGTTTGCTTGCACGCACGCTTTCGTCCCAGAAAGTCAGGATGATCTGCGCAGCGGTAACCTCGACAGGGACCGTAATACATTGAGTCTAATCGAAGTGAATTAGCCCTGTGAGGTCAGTTAGGATAGGGTGAACTAACGTAGAAGTAATTCCAGCCGACAGCAAAACCGAATGCGGGGTCCACCCATCGGGCCGCAAAATGAGGGAAAGAACCGGAGATGGGGGCGAAGCAGGTCATCTCTCCAACGGCGCAGAGGGAAGAGTACGCAATACTTCCGACCTAAGACAGATGGTGAGCGATTGCGACTGTACTCGCGATCGTGAACTCACATGGATGTAGGCGATGAGGGCGCCAGCAGGGCCTGCACGAGCAAGAGCCTTACCGGAACCGAGGAAGAGTCCAGTCCCGATGGTCCCCGCAATCTATCCATAGCCTTTGAGTAATTCTACCTTAATTCTACTGTCTCATGTACGCACGGCAATCCTAGTTTAGGATGTCAGAGGGTGTTTCAACGCGTTTCAGACCGGGTACTCACATTTGGACATGACGTTGTTTTAAACGACGCTGGACCTGGTCTAACAGTGACAAGCTACTCAATGGGCGCTGCTATACATTGGCTGGTTATCACCTACCAAGGTCATGAGGGTCAAAGTGGTACCTGGGATCATCCTGAGTGATAGGAGCCTGAGTAGTATAGGCGCCCTTCTCCAAGGAGCCATTCTTGTCCTCCGCATAATAGTCCTTCTCGTCGTGAGACATGATGAAATGAGGACAGCAAACAGCGGCTGCTTGTGCCTTGAGGAAGGGGGGAAGCAAGGATGGTCACTCCAAGCTTTGTGAGGCCAGATATAAGAGGACAGAAGGGGTCAATGCACCAGCTCCATCTTGGCGGCTTCAGGAGCTACAACTTCCCGGTAGGTATATCGCAGTAGCTAACACGCGATAATAAAGGGCTGGGCTTCCGATCACAGCACATAACGCATGCGATAGGTTGGCGAGCACATGATAACGCTCCATAGTGTTTGGTGCCTGGAACCGAGCATCATTTCTACCGCATGATGAGAAGCGAACCGGAGTTAGCAACGCCCACCGGAAAGCAACACCTGTCGATACAGAGATAGGTAACTTCCAATTTACCGACCCTATCTCAGCCCAGCCCAGTTTCCCCACCCAAATCCCGGTTATACACTGCAAATCGTGAGGGAGAACCAGCCTTGGATCCAGCTTAGTCCAGTCGACGGGAATTCCGGAGTGAGACCTATCCGAGAGCTCCAATAGCCAAGAACTTCTTATCGCCCAGCCAGACAAGCACAAGACCGAAATTGCGCAACTCTGCCCAGCCGGCGACTAATCAGACGGGTGTGCTTGACACGGATGATCACCATATGCTGCTGTCAGCCTGTGCACCTGTCATGTCTATTGGGACGTGATGGGTGGAGTTGTGTGATGGTCCCCGACCGTCCAAGGCCGTCGACGTTGGACAGCACTTGTGGGCTGCACCGCCACATCTAGCACTTCTTCGACACCACGTGCTCCCAGCGCTTGGCAAAATTTGGGAACGGCATGCCTAAGATCACCACATCTTCGAGCTATGGTGAAGAGAGCGAGGATTGCGTCTGGGCATAAACCTGTGTCTCATTCTCCTACGCACATAGAGCCAACCGAAACACAGCCTGATATACCTGAGCCTACTACTACTCATCTGCCTTCGACCTTCAAAATTGTTGTGGGGACATACGAGAAGCTCTTATATGGGCTCGAAGGTCATGTCGTGAATGACCCCGAGTCTGAGGACAAGCTTTCCATCACTCTGACCCCTGTATTCATCTTTCCCGCTCATGTAGCTTGTGTGCGAGCAGTGGCTGCATCCCCACAGGGTGGCAAATGGCTCGCAACTGGCAGTACCGACGAAATTGTCAAGATCTGGGACCTCAGACGCCGGAAGGAAGTCGGGGGGCTGGTTCAACATCAAGGTATGCCTCAATAGTCTCAGTATTAACCCAACTAACGATTCTCATAGGTTCTATCACCCGTTTATCATTCCCTTCGCGCTCGCACCTACTCTCGGCGTCTGAGGATGGGACGCTCGCTCTATTCAGCACACGGGATTGGGCACTATTACGAACCTTGAAAGGTCACAAGGGCAGAGTTAATGACGTGTCAATGCACCCGTCTGGCAAACTGGCCCTCAGCGTGGGCAAGGATAGAACGCTTCGTATGTGGGACATGATGCGCGGTAAAGGTTCTGCCAGTACAAAACTTGGTAAAGGTGAATATCTTGATAGATGAGCGTGGTGATTATACTCACGTAAGTTTCCTCAGAGGGAGAACTCGTGCGATGGTCAGTTAGCGGAAAGATCTTCGTCGTCCAAGCCGGGTCTACTCTTGAGATTCTCCAGACAGTAAGTTCAATCCATTCGTTACCGTATCCATTTCTAACTCACGACTGGTAGGACATGACATTACTGGATACCATTACACATGCATCACGCGTCCACGACGTCAAATTCTGGGCATCCAACGACGAGCCTGCACAAGAGTTCTTGCTAGTCGCCGCAGAGGATAAATTGGTTACAGTTTATCAAATTGGCTGTGAGGAACAGAGCAGTAGGCTAATTGCGAGGTTTGAAGGACATACCACCCGGTGCGTATATGCTGAAATTGTGTTTGCTGCTATCATCTGACCGTAATTGCGCAGCGTAAAGGCGCTGGATATCTTACCGGTGATGATCTCAGGATCCAAACATCAGAAGACGACTCTGATGTCGACCGCTTCGTCCGATGGAAATATCTTTGTCCATGACTTATCTCGAATACCTACCAATTCCCAGGCCGCAGATCCGGTACCGCAGTTCAAGCCAATTGCCTCGTATGACACCAAGGGAAGCCGCCTTGTTTGCTTGACTATGGCCGATGGAGACCCCCCAAAATATCCTGGTACATCACTAGGGAAAAGGATTGCAGAATGACTCCTATCCTCCGATTACTTATTTGATCGAGAATCGTGTCGAATCTTTCCTGTTGTAATCCCATCCCACGTGCATACCGAAAATATATATTCGTGCTATTGTTAGTTGGCTATTTTCAATTTGATCCCGCTTGTGAATCATGTGCTCTCCCGAGCTTCATCACGCCTAATCAACTACGCAAGAATTCCTCACTCTACACGCCATGTCTGAGCCTTCCCCATCGGAGCCACAGCCGGCAAGCGCCACTAGGCAGCGTAAAGGGGGCCATGATCGACGGAACGAGCCAGTAGAAGTACGCAACTCCAAAACTTTGTCCTACATCCTCCGTCATGGTGCGGCCAAAGAACACCTCGTTATTCGGTCGGACGGATATGTTCGGGCCTCCGACCTAGTAAGACTCCATGCCCCCTGTCGTTCTAACTGAATAACTTTTAACCTGACCATGAATTTCCCGATCTTGATACCGGCAGTTGGCCCGCCCGAAGCTCAAGGAGCTGGACCTTCCTGGGCTCCTCAAGATCGTCAACGCTGATCAAAAACAACGGTATCAACTTGGAGTGCAGAGCGGACCCAATGACCCGGAGGCTCCAATTCTGCCGGTCGCACCTGCACAGGCCCCACATTCGGCAACGTCGCTCTGGATAAGGGCGAACCAAGGGCATACACTCAAAGTCGGCTCCGTTCAGCTTGCTACCCAGGGTAAAAATTTACCATTATTTTACAGGTCGATGACCTTGAGACGAAACCTATCACTGACCCCTCTGAGGTGCCCTGCGCAGTTCATGGGACAAACTTGAAGGCATGGGAGAGCATCAGTTCGTGATCATTACGTTTCCTACGGGTATTAACTGACCTGGCGACCCAAAGAGGAGCAAGGATTGAGCCGTATGCGCCGAAACCATATTCACCTCGCAAGTGGTCGACCTGGAGCGTCAGGTGTCATAAGTGGTACGCAGCTGTTTCATGCTGCTGAAATTTCACTTAGAAAAGTTACAGGAATGCGCAATAGCTCGCAAATATTGATCTTTGTTGACATTGCAACCGCGATGGCTGCCGGCATTCTCTTCCGTTTGTCTGCAAACGGGGTCATTTTGACTGCAGGAGACAGTAACGGCCTGATCCCCACAGATTATTTCAGCTCGGTTGAGAGAAAGGTAGACGCTGGGTGGGAGGAAATCCCCCTCGCTCGAGATGAACCTACTCCTCCGGCAGAGGGGACACCTGCATAAGTGTGTTGAGAGTGATTATAATTACATTGTGTAATGAACGAATTCCATACATAGTGGAAGGTTGATAAATATCGAGGGATGCCAAAGGGAATATTCATATATAACTAGGATGGGCGTCACGAATACAGGAGGGATTTTAGTCCACGATCAGTACATCCGGGTCAGTTTCTTCCTCTAGGAATCTTGATTTGAACATGGGCGACTGTGCACTGCCCAGAGCCGTCAGTGCGTACGCTCGGAAGGATCTAGCTACTCCGATGCTTACATTTCGGGACGATTGCTGCGATAAGTCGATCCAGCCATATCTTTGCGCCATTTAAGTTGCTTGGCCCCAGCCTCGTCCATATGGTCGCCTTTACCTGAGCCAAAGAATCCGCCTCGATCGGGAAACATGGCCAGTCCATATTGTCTGCTTTCATGAAGGATGATTAGGGCTTCCTCGTGGGTGCAATCCATATCTTGTTCAATGAGGACCGCAGCCGCTTCAGGAACCAAAACCGACATGAAGAATTGACGCGTGGTCAGGGGTTTGCATTCTTCGTAGGTTAGGTTGGGAAGTAGTTCGTTTAGTGTATCAAAGAATACGAGTAACCCTTGTTCCCCATAGCTGCAAGGGCACTCAGAGGTAAGAATCACACACCCGATGATGTGTACTTACTATCCTGGATGCGAGAGCTCAAATGTATCCAATTGAGCTCTGATGCTAGCCGCCTTTAGGGCACCGTCTCGCTTGATGGTATTATAAAAGGTGACGAAAAATTTACTCGAATATGGATCGTCGATAATACTCCTCAAGGCTTTGACGACTTCTGATGACTTCAGCCGCTCTCGTACGTCGTCCCAGTCGATAACGGTGGGCCAATGATTTTGTCGACCTTGCTCCACATACGTACTTTCGGCACGGTGCATCTGGCAAAGGTTGATATACGTCATTAGAGGGGCGGTTAAGCCACTGGGGTTCCTAAGACGAGGCTCCGGGGTCGCAATCTTTGTGAGATCGGCCAATAGTTGCATTAAATCCGGAGAAGGGTTATCCGGAAACGATTCGTCGCAGAAGGGGCATAGATTCTGAGCGTCCAATGCTGTAAAGGCGTCAGTTATCGGCGAGCTAGTTTCATGTGAGGGTCTACTTGCGAATAGTCTCATCGTCAATGCCCATCAACTCATCCTGTTCGGCTTGTTTAAATATACGTTCTACATCATCAGGCTTGAAGCGTTTGCGCGGGGATCGAGAGCCAGTGACTTCCGTTTGCTTAGTTGCTGCCTCCTTCGCGTACCCTGCCATCGGGAATGCGGTAGTCTTCTTAGGCTCTGTCTGAGGTTCCTTGACAGGCACCGGCGCAATAGCCTTTGCGATCATCAGTTAGGCAATCCGGTAGCATATGTGTACGGATATAATTCACCGTTGCGTCCTTATCATTCCTTTTAGGAATCTTCATGGTTCTTAATGATTCTCTGTCAAGTTGGGATTCACCAACACGCTGAGAAGCCAAAATGATGTTGCCATCCAATCTGTGGGAATCCAAATTCGACCCGACCTGTGGGGTACCCCCGGCCTTCCAAGGGGGTGGCGCGGGCACTCTCGGGGCCGAAGTCGCTGAGATAGCATGAGTAAGGTGTCGAGGACACACGGCAAGACGAACCAGGTTTATCTTTCTCCATAGCAATTTCTCTAGCTTGAGTACGCTTCTTGAATGGCGCAGGTTGGGGTCCACGGACTGTAGACGGTAAGATGACACAACCAACTAAACACCTTATGCCACTCACCTATGGGTTTTACACTCTCATTCTCCCGCTCCGACTGAGGTGGCGATCCCTTTGGCTTATTTGGTCCAGCTGTGGACCGTGAAGAAGATCGAGACCCAAAATCTTCCTCGTCAGAATCAACTATTCTTCTTGATTTACCAGTTGGATTGCGAGTAGATTTCGCTTTAGAAGCAACGCTAGATGTCGAACTTCCCTTGGTGGCTGGCTGGGTCGAACGGGATTTAGCGAAAGGTGGTGGCTGGGGAGTTGGCTTTGACGCTGTAGCAAGACTAGTGCGAGATTTTCCCTCAAGCAAAACTAAATCTTCAGGATCTTGCGACGAGATGAGATCAAGCGGATCCTTGCTTTCGTCGGGGTCCACGTCTACAGGCGATCCCCCTAAACTCATAAAATTATATCAGTCCATGAGATATACTCACCAGGCCATGCCCTACACTTACTCCTGGAATTCGCAGCCTCCCTGTCCTTTTCTTTATTGGATTTTGCTCGCGGGTTTCGAGCAATTTTGGGGCGACCAGTGTAGTCAGTAGAGCCCAGGTCTTCACCGAACCCAGAATTTGTTATCCTACGGTTTTTCTTAGGTCCCAAAGGTTGCGGATCACCCAGTATATCTTGTCGTCGTCGTTCCATGTTCCTTGGCCGTGGAGAGTAATATCACCAGTGAGGGCTCGCTCCGTCGGGCACGTGATCGCGTCTCATATATCACGTGGGATGAACCACGTGCTTCGTTTTGAACAATTTGATGGCTGAATTCATGCCGAGAGAGGATGGTCCAACATTCCCTCCCTGTGGCTAAATTTGTCTCCCGAAGACAAGAACATGCGTGCTAAGCGCTCTTCGAGATAGCCAGTGGAAGCCGGTTTCATGCACCCGGTCAGCACTTTATGCGGTGGGGCACATTTTAAATGCGGCGCCCTCCATCAGGATTTTTCCTAGCCCTGCCAACTTTTCACCATGATCGGCCTTGTTGCGACCTGCTTACTGCCCGTGGTGCTTGCATGTGGTGGAGACCATGACCATACCCATGCGAAGCGCATGCAGCCAGATGCGACGACCAGCTCATCTTGGCCCTCCACTGCATTAGAATGGGGAGACATCAACTTTTTGCATACCACTGATAGTCACGGTATGCCCCGTTGATCCTGCGCTCTTTCACCTGACTCAAGCTACTCTCCAGGATGGTTGCTCGGCCATACCAAAGCTTCTCAGCCAGAGCCGAATTATTCCGGTGATTTTGGTGATTTTGCCTCGTTCGTAATCAACATGAAGGAAATTGCGGACAACAAAGGTGTCGACCTTTTACTTGTTGACTCGGGCGACCTGCATGATGGCACTGGTCTCTCTGATGGGTTTCCCGTGGGCCAGATAGATGGTCAGGAGGTGTGCAAGCCGATATCCACATTGTTCGATCCAACCTTACCACAAGTTCATAGAGTAACAATTTTTTCTTTGACGTACCTTACGATGTTTTGGCCATTGGAAAGTAAGAAACCACCCCAATCTCGGTTTATTCCATTCTAACTGCCCCACTTTCTCAGCCACGAACTGTACCAGTACCCAATTGCACTCGATATGCATCAGAACTTTGCTCCCCGTTGGCATGGTCGCTATTTGTCTTCAAACGTCAACATTACTTACACTGACAAGAATGGGCGCCTGGTTAATACCCCGGTCGGTGACCGATTCGTGAAGTTCCGCACTAAGCAGTACGTTAGTTTGCTCCCTCACTTGACGCGCTGTAATAAACCTCGTCTACCCGCAAGCAAACGCAAGGTCACTGCATTTGGGGTTCTATTCGACTTCACCGGCAATGCTGCCAACACGACTGTCCAAAAGGTTTCGGCCATGGTTAATGAAACCTGGGTGGGTAGCTCCGCTAAAATATCACGCTCTAACTTGATTTTTTGCCGCCTTAGTTTAAGGATGCCATCAAAGAAGAGCCCGACCTTTTCTTACTGGTGGGCCACATGCCTGTGCAAAAGTTCGTATGATTTCCTTGCGGGTTCGCATTCTGGTACCAATACACCGCTGTTCGGTAGGGACAACTGGCCAATCGTCTTTAATGCTATCCGCGCCGTCCATCCCACGACTCCAATCTTCATCTTTGGTGGACACACTCACATTCGAGACTGCGTCCAACTTGATTCTCGAAGCATGTCATTGGAAAGCGGGCGATACATGGAGACCATTGGCTGGATGAGTGCCAAGCTTCCCAAAGCTACGAACTCGTCTGCGCCGCTGAGTATGACGAGGCGGTACCTCGATCCGAACCGAAATACGTACACTTACCACACTCAGGCGAAGCGGTTCGACACGGCCAAGGGAAAGAAGATCACGGCCGGGGTCAGTGCGCTTGCAAAGGCGTGGAATTTGACGCAAGTGTATGGAACCGCACCACAAGACTACTACCTTAGCCGGTACGCTTGTTGGTCCCTATTGAATTCCTTCACAGCAAACTGAATATATGCGGATCTACAGCACGCCCTATCCGTCCAACTCCTCCGTCTTGACTCTTCTCGTCAATGAGGTCATCCCCAAGGCGCTCGCAATTGGCAACCCTTCCCGTGCTTCTATCCCGAGCACCGTGATTGTCAATTCAGGCTCTCAACGTTTCGATTTATACGCGGGGCCGTTCACGCGCAATGACCAATTTATCGTTTCGCCTTTCAACGATGCATTTTTGTATTTCCAGGTTCCAGCCAGCATCGCCAAGGATGTCTTGGACAAGCTAAACGAGAAGGGAGCCAATAAAAAGAGGGACACAGAAGACCCTCATGCCTATGCTCGAGGTGAAGTCGACCATCGGTTCAATGCGTGGAGGCGGGACCAGTATGAGCGTATCTACCACGAACGAGAAACGGCGAATTTGACCTTAGGATATGTGACAACCGACGTGAGTGATATTCTACCGTGTCGAACGTGAAGCTCACACATAGATCCACATTTCAGAGCTGCCCTGGAGTTGGTGACGATACTCTTCATTCGCCCATTCCATACTACGACGCACCCGGATATATTGCTTCACCTCTTCCCTCTGGACTGTCGGATGATACGTTGGTAGATCTTGTCTTCCTCGATTTTTTCGAGTCGGATGTGCTTCAGATCGTCAATGCGCTGTCGATTGGGACTGGCAAGACTTATTCCGCGTCCGACGTTCAACAATATGGCTCGGGTGACCTCCTGACCAACACAATCTACGGCATTTTTGCTGCTGTAGAGTGGAACTGAAATTGTTCGACGTTGTGATACCCTCCGAGTAATGAAATATTTTCCAATTTTAGTCATTTCTTCGAACTTTCGACCCGTAGTGTCGGGGGTCCTGTGTACATCACTTCAGCCGCGTTGCGCAGGGCACGCAACGTTCAACAAATTCCTATTTTAGGACCTCTATATTACTCTTGAGCGGCACCTCGACCCACAGAGTGGAAAGCGATGGGTGTATACGTACATGCTCAATACAATTAGAGTGAAGTGATCGTGACGACTCGATCTAATGTAGAAAAACGAGGTGCTCTGCGGATTTTAGAATGGGCCACGTTCAGGCTGTGGGTTGTTCGTCGTCCAAGATCGTGCGCAGTCCTGGTTTACCGAGTTTAGCGATGTCGGCCAACGTGCGCTCCACATTACTTACTATCGATGATATCAAGATACGCCTGCGTAGCAGGACTATCGGGGTACTCGTCTAGGAAACTTACTCCATAGTCGGCACTCTTGCCTATTCGGGGATCAAGTGGAACTCGCCCGAGGAGCTCGATACCTTCTTCTTCAGCGAGCTTGGCCGCTCCACCAGTTGTCGGTCGGAAGATTTGGGATTCCGTCTTGCAACCTGGGCAGACAAACCCGGACATATTCTCCACAATGCCCAGGATCCGAATTCCGACCTTTCGGCAGAAGCTGATTTCCCGTCTGACATCCTGAAGAGCTACCTCCTGAGGAGTGGTGAGCAGCACCGCACCATCTATTCCGCTCTCCTTTAGGTATTGGACAATGCTAAGGTGCTCGTCAGAGGTTCCCGGGGGAGTGTCGACCAGCAAATAATCAAGCTCGCCCCAATCGACATCTTTGAGGAACTGTCCGATAAGTCCGTTCTTTTTCGGGCCGCGCCACATTATAGCAGACGATTCGGAGGGGAGCATGAACCCGACCGACATCGTGCACAAGTTATCTTGTACATAGACAGGTGACCATCCCGAGGCGGAATCATGAATCTGCTCATTTACGAGCCCGAACAAGGTCGGAATGGATGGCCCACAGATGTCAACGTCCATAATGCCCGTCTAAAATCGCACAAATTCTATGAGCTTGAATCAGACGCCGGGCGGGGTCGAAACATACCTGGATATGCTCATCCGCGGCAAAGGCCCATCCTAGCTGGGCAGTAAACGTGCTCTTACCGACACCGCCTTTGCCACTAAGTACCAACACTTTGCGCTTGATATCAGCCATGCGAGCTCGTATCAAAGGAAGTGCCGGATCTGGACCAGTGGTAACGCCAGATGCGCATATTTCCTGGTTCGCACAACCTTTGCATGCATCGGCCTTGCCAGCCTGCTCCGACTCGGTGCCCTGCGAGGTGTCAGTAAAATAAGAAAACAATTGTGATAAAAGTCTCACCGGGCAATGCTCGGGTGCATTGGCTGGTATCGAAGGTGGCTCTGGTAGCGCAACTGGATGTTGAATGGCAATCATGGCGGTCGACGACACTACGATGAATAATAGCCTTGGAGCATGTAAGCGCCGGGTGCATAGAGTGAACCCCGGAATCCTGGATGCGGTGGCTGGGGTCTTTTTATTTGCGCTTACTACCATTACTCTTAGCTCTGGTAATAGGCCTCGCTCTGCCCACCATCTCCACCATGGCCTCCCACCTCTATGAAACACTGAACTTGGGCATGAATGCAACACCGGATGAGAGTAAGTGAATTCCTATGGTCGAGTGTGCGGCGCTGACAATGTGCAGTCCGGAAGGCATACAAGAAATTAGCGCTGAAGACACATCCAGACAGAGCACCGCCAGAGCGCAAGCTAGAAGCTGAGGAGGAGTTCAGAAAGGTAAACGCGGCCTACGAGGTGCTCATCGATGACGAGAAGCGAAGAGTATACGACCGACACGGTGAGTGCTATGTCTCGCCCACGAACCACACGCTGACGTACATGTGTAAATGTGTGATTAATATAGGTGTATATCCTCCGCCCGGGCCGGCCGCAGAGAATGTATACTCCAATCCGTACTCTCCGCCCCCGCCGCGATACCAGCACTCGCCGAACTTCGCGCGACCCAGTTTCGAGCGCCATTCGCGTAGACATACCCCCAGACCGGACCCATTCGTTCAAATGTTCAATGAACCTCCGTTTCCCTCTACCGCTCCCCCTGGGTCAGGTCCATTTGGTATACACAACATGTTCCACTTTACGGATCCGTTCAAGATGTTCCATGATGTGTTTGCATCGGCGGTACCACCACACCATTTCCCGCCGAACTTGCGATACCAAACAATGTACCCTATAATCGGTGGACACGACTTGTTCCTCGACTCGGACCGCATTCAACCATTCAGGTCCGCGGACCCAAACATAATTTGGACCGAGGAGACTCGTACCACCAAGATCGCCAATGGCCACCATCAGACTATTCACACACTGGTGGACAAAGACGTGAGCACCCTTGCCATGCCCATCTTTCATGTGGCTCAATTTGATTTAATTAGGGCAACGTGCGCCGCTCATACGATGTAGACGGAAAGCATTGGGAGACTTTCAACGATCGTATTGTTGAACCATACGAGGCAGTTTATGATGCCCATCACGAACGCATCGATTATGCTCCACACCCATCTTCTTCGCACGGTCGCTCGCGGAAACCCTCGACTGGACGAAAGAATAGACATGCGTCTCCTGGCTACCCCTACGTCTCGGCGACCCCGCAGCCTACAGCGCCCCCAACGCATCACGTCCGGACCAAGTCTCAACACATTCCTGCCCGCCACGCTTATCGTCGCATGTACTCCTATTCCGAGGAGGACCTGGGGAGCCCTGTCAGCGATAATGAGAACGTACGCCCATACTCGTATGAATTTGCTCCAACGGCGACACCTCGGTACGACGAGTATCACTACCCGCCGGCGACCCCCGAGCACCGCTCGAAGCGACATTATGAGCGCGCAGCGACCCCCACGCCTCGTGATCCGGAGTCGGTGCATAGGCGAACGATGCGACCCGATGATACCATGTATGCGGACAGTGAACCCTCGTTCGTTTCTCCTAACCCTGGTAGGTCGAATCCGCGAATGCCCTGAAGACCACGACTCTTACACGCCCTTGCTTATCTAGAGCACGAGGTCAAAGAGAAGAAATGGTGGCACAGGTTTAGAGGCTAGTCCAGTCCTCGACTAGGCTTAGCCGTCACCTTGGATCACGACCTCCCGATATTCTATTATTTGTGCACTCTTTTCCACTCTCAAGGGTCCCCCATCAATTATCAACCATTTACCCCCCACCTCCGTCATCCCCCGTTTTGTATTGAAGCTATCGTATATTACCTGCCTATGCCTCGTTATCCGGTCAAGACGACCTCTCGATTGTCTGTAGTATGCCTGGACTTTTGTTTGTAACATCATACCAAGCCCAACAAATAATTATTACGTCGCGATATCCGTTGTCCTTATAGTCCGCTTGGGATCGGGAAGTCAAACTCGTTGAGAGGCGGTTAAATTGGGCCGGTAACAACTTGTCTGATGAGACCCAAGGTCAGAACAGGTCTGGGTGCAATGGCAAATCGGCCCATAGAAATGATCGATGCGGAGAAGATGTATTTCCAAGTGATAATCTTGGACAAAGGGGAATCTACGGCTCAGTGGGCTGGCGTCGCAACCTCACATATTCGGCGCGAACCTTTTCCATGTTCTCAGGACATGTACTATAATTGACGGTTAGGGCGTGAGAATGGGTAAGGGGAATGTATCAAATCGAGAAACACATACTATTGATATACACATTCTTGCAAGTCCTTGTGCTGCTTCCTACATGCCCATGCCACGCTAATCGTTCGGCCAGTCGCACATTCTGCAAACCCTGTTTCAAGTTTAATTGAGATGATCATACTCGGGCTCATTTGCTCACGTTTAACTAGGTCATCGCAATCTTTCAGAGCCTGGGCTTTCGTAGACTTGAGCAGAGTGTCCTCTTCGCGACGGGAGAGTGTGTCCATTGGTGGCTGTGCAGTGATTTGCGCTGAGCCCGGCGCTCCATTGTCTTAAATGGTCGCTACCAAACAGACCCAAAGCGGGAAATACCAATTGGGTGACATGCATACACTTGTATTTATTCGTTCCATTGTACTCGGTCGAGGTCATAAAGCCACGCGACTTGTGGCACGTTGCAGCCATCCCTCTCCTCCCTCTCCCGCCCCGGCTCGACTCACCCATCTTTTGTTCCTCGATTGGACGTTCTTTTCACGAACTCACGCAGGCGTACTGAATCTCACATTCTTTCAGCCGGCTGAACAGACGACATTACTTCCCTTTCCTCTGCTCTAGTAGCTTTTCTGAATTCTTTGAACATCTTACGATATACTGCCATGCAGCGACACTCCCCTACCGAATTTGAGCTGGTGTCCCCGTCAACCAATGCAAAGATGGCGCGCATCCAGTCTTGGAACCGAGGCGCTCAACTCACCGCAAGCGATAGCCCTCAAAGTCCCTCGTCCGCTTCGACTGTTTCGAGGCGCCACTCGGTGCCACCTCCCACCTCTCCGCGCTCGGAAGCATTTGATGTCCGCATGATGCCCGCTCCTCCCGTCCCTCAAGTACACGTTCACCTTGCCGAGCCTCGACCAGTTTTGCACCACAAACATTCTCACGCCGCGTCGTTACACTCTTGGGGAAGCCAGGATCTGGAATCTCAAGTCAGGTTACATGCCAACGACCGTGATGAAAGGAGCACTATTGGGAGCCATATGACTTGGAGGGAGCGCGCTCAGCGCGCATCTCGTCTGTTGTTTGGGCAGACCACGCCCCTGCCGGCATGGAGGGCTCTCAATGTGGAAAAGCATCCTCAAACGACGCCTCGGCCTGAGCAGCAGGACCGCGACATTGAAGTCAATCTGAATGTGCGTTCCGAGAGCCAGATGAGCCAGTACAAATGCAACTGCAAATGCAACAAGCGCCACGACCCGAAACGCAAGCGTACTCGGATGTGCCTATTCATTCTCATCATCTTGCTCATCTTGCTCGCGGTTATCGACGTCATTTTCCTGAATGTACGCGTTCTCAATCCGGACTTTGGTATCATTCAACCAACGGTTACCCCTACGCCAACGAACTTGTCCCGCGACGGAACCACGACCCTTGCTGCTCCCACTGCCACTACCACTGCCACTACCACCACCACTCGGTCAAACGCTGAGAGTGGCCGCCCTTCGTCGACTTCTGGCTCTGCTTCTGCTAGCCCTTCCGCGACCTCTTCGGTTCTGCAGAGTTGCCTGACCCAGTTCCAGCTCAATGCTCCGTCGGCTCCCCAGGCTTATCCTTGCGACACTTGTTTCTCCGCGCTGAGTGGAGCTCCCTCAAACGCCGGAGCTGGTCCTGCTACACAGTAAGTACATTGACTGTAAGCTTGGAGGCTTAAACTTAATCATATCTCAGGTTCTGTGCGATGAAGGCTATCTTCGATTCGACCGGCTCCACCAATAGTGCAGCCCTCTCTGGTGCAGGCTGGATGAAAGACGCCAAACCCTGTGGATGGAGCGGCGTTACTTGTGATAGCAACGGCAACATCAACAACATGTAAGTTCATCGTGTCCCAGACTTCTTGGACGTGCAACTCATCGCTTGATCAGTATCCTTACATTCCCTGGCGTTCCTGCCGCTATCCCTGCCGAGCTGACCTCCATTTCGACCCTGACCAGCCTCAAGATCACCGGCGACGGTAACCTTCCTGCCGGTTCGTTTCCTACTCTCAGTTCCTTGACCAACCTGGACCTCGAAAACACCGGTTTGACATCATTCTCGAACGATGCCCTCACGTCAACCAAGTCCCTGAGCGCATTGACTTTGGTCCGTAACTCGAAGATGGGCTCGACTTTACCTAGCAGCCTTGGTTCGCTCTCGTTGAGGTCGTTGTGAGTATATTCGATGAAACAATCGGGAGTGTGTATTCACTAATTCCCGTCAATTCAGGATTGTCAATGGGCAAGCTTTGACGTCCGCTGATGCCGTTTTCGGGTCGTCCAGCCTGGCTCAATCTCTCCAGACCTTAGATTTGTCGTCTAACAGCATTACCTCCGCTCTTCCCTCCGATCTTTCGGGAATGAAGTCCCTTGCTGAGCTTAACTTGTCTGGTAACAACATCGTCGCGCCTTTCCCAACTGCGATGCCCTCTGCTCTTCAGGTCCTGAACCTGGAAGGTAACAGCAAGCTCAGCGGCTCTCTCCCCAGGTCGATGTGCTCTTCGTCAACTCTGACACAGTGTGATCTCAAGAGTACCGGTCTAGGTGGACAAGGCGTGACATGTGGAGCGTGTGTTTTTGCTTGAATTCATTGTTACGTTTGATGATTATTTTATGATTTTTCCTGCTTTTCGTTGGGCTTGAGTCGGACATTACACCACTTTTCCGCATAGTTTACCGTTCTCTCTAATATAATACTACCACACATACCTGTATCCCTACCCTCCGCCTAAATCAGGCGCATATATACATAGTGTTTGAACCAAGGTTTGAACAAATAATATTCGAATCTTTCGCGACGAAAGCACCCTGATCGACATGCGGCACGTGATGCTATTGGGACACGTCAAGCG
>WSTI01007756.1:0-18649 GCA_019616915.1 Ceratobasidium sp. 423
CATATACATGTATTCTGTTATTACATGCAATAGAAATCTGAATATTAATTACAATATTGCAGTATTTGGCAAAAACGGATGAGCCGGATTATTCCACCTCGTAAATTAAATGGGAATGCATCAATGTATATTATCATGCAATCCCCGCGATATTTGCCCCAAATGATAAAAATTATTTCACCACGCCAATTTCACAATAATAACCAAATACCGTCAATTTTACTCACCCACGAGTTCCTGTGTTAGGTAAGAATGGTTTTTTTTCTTTTGCCGGACTGAGTATCTGACATTATGCGGTCAAGCGAGGAGTAATGCAAAGGGCCGGTGGACGACGGGAGAGGAAGGGATGGGGTACGTCCCGCCACCTTATACCCCTTCGCGTGCTGACCACCCCTAAACAGATTCAACGACACCAACACGCCTCGTGTCTCACACTGGATGGAACGCGACCTAGTCGGGCGTCGCGGATTGACATTGGTTCGGGATGGAATGTATGCATACAATACATTATGTCATACTATATACACGTGACTATCTGACCCGTGAACAAATGCTCGGCATGCGTCGACTAGACTGTGAAATGAGTCGACATGGCACAGATGAGAGTCGGTTAGGTCTTCGCCTTTTCAGCCCCTCACCAGCAAAGTTGGCCAAGGGAGTTTTCCGTTTAACTTCGGTATGTGAATCCTCTTGATCAGGACCGGTGTCCTCTTCTGACGCCAACGCCTGATCAACCTGTTCGCGTTTGACAGCCCGATCCATTACTCGAGCATCGACCAATCCAGCAGCTTCATCCCGCGCCTTCCCAGCAACGCAAAGTTGGCACGTTCCAGCCTCGTAACAAGATATATGCTTGGGGTTGTTTAATATCTCGTCCAAGACATTGACATAGCAATTTTCCGCAGTGATAAACCGAGCAACATCCAGTCCAAAAAGGCGCGACTTTGGGTTATTCTGGTAGGTTTCGGCTCCGGTTTCGTCCTTGACACCGTCTTGAACCTCGATATCACCCAGCAGATCGTCTTCCTCGCGCTTTGGGTCCAAAAAATCGTCCGGTTTTATGTTCTCGCACGCGACCTCCACATAACTTCACTGCACGCTCATAGTCGGCGACTGTGACCATCATAATCGCCTGACAACGGATCTCTGGCCTGCGTGCACCCCGCCCAGCTCGCTGCAAGTAACAATTGAGTCTGGCGCTGTGTATTGAGTAACCAGCTCGACATCGGCAAAATCACATCCCTAGAGCCAAGTTAGAGAGAAGCAGTGGCTGTGACTCGTAACTCACCATGGTAAGTGCCTTAGTTGGCACAAGAATATCACAGGCCCTTTTTGAACGCTTCCATCGCATCCATCTTGCCCGACTCGGCACGATTTGAAAAGTACGCACGAACCCGGTACGCCCCGTCGCCATCCCACCCAAAATGTTTACGAAGTTCCAACACAATGCATTTCGCTTGCTCGACATTCTCCACAAATACGAGTGCTCTCGGGGTTTTAGTCTTATCGCGGAACAGGTGCGTAATCCCGTGGTACAAGTCTGCACCCGGTCATTCGATATACCGAATGTTCCATGTTCGGTCGAAAGTTTCCTAGATTTGGTATGCGCAATGACCGGTGTGCACCCAGATACAAACTAGTAATAATCGCATTCTTGATATCCTCTGTTGCTGTAGCTGTTGCCGCTGAGTACGGAACTCCATGGAGCGCTGCACGGAGGTCTCCTACTCGACTATACGCGACGCGAAAGTCTCCACCTCATGTTTGGATAACATGGGCCTCGTCCACGACCACAAACTGTCGATAATCGGCCAGCTTTTCTGATAGCAAAACACCGCGTAATTTGTCGACATCCAGGAATGCTTCGGGCGATGAAATGACGACTTGGTATTCGCCGCGAATGATTTTCTGCGGCAGGGGTGAACGAATGGTATGTGCGTAATGATTGACCGCTTACCTTTTTGATCTTTTTTCACCTCGTATTCTGGTTTACGCATACCGCCGAGAGCCCCATTCTCTCGAAATCTTTTACCTGTTGCTCCTGTATATAGTTGAACGGCGCAAGTATCCATATAATCGCCTTCTCCAGCACAAACGCAGGCATCACGAGCGGCAATGTCTTCCCAGCGCCGGTCCCGCAATCGTAAGAGCATCGTGACTAGCTAGCACATCCAACGCAAGATTTAGTTGCCATTCGCGCGGATTCTTCTTTTCATTAGTGCGTTTCAGCATCTCTTCGATTAACCGCTGGCGCATCGTCTGTGTTGCGGGGTCAGCAGGAGTCGGGTGGCGCCGTAGATGCGGGCGCAGGAGTCGTCATTTTGTCGGTTTGTTTCGATAGATACGAAGAATAAGTATATTATAGTCGATATAGCTTGTTTCGTACACAACGTATAAGTTAATGAATGATTCGAAGTCGTCGCTGCTGCTTGAGCTGAAAGGGCCACGGCCAAGGATTAAGTGCGATACCCCTACAGCAGCGGTCGACATGTCTGCACGATAATACGCAACAGGACATACGTCGTGATTGTCAATCGCCGCTGATTCAGTTGCGTCGTGCACTTGGAGTTCACATTTCGTCAACACAACCAGCGTTAGCTGTTCGAGTGGTTAGCGAGTGTGCGTAACTACGTGACAAGGACTGACCTTGTTTCTCACCGCTCATCAACGATTCAATCAAGTATCCGTAACGGTCGGTTGCACACAAAAAGGGCGGTCGACTAGGTTTGCACGATAATACGTGACAGGACTTGCGTCGTGGTCGTCGATCGCTCGTAGTGAGGCACTCATACCGCGTCCGCGCATCCGCCAGAATGTATACGCAGTCAATGGAAACGGCAATCGACGACACTGCCAGCGTACATGATCTCTCCTCTCGACTCATAGCCAAGCTACGAGAAAAAAGGGTCGTCGACCGAATGAGCATGACAGGCAGAATTGTGATCCCAGAGTCCACTCTCGCAAGTTGTTCACCCTTGCCACCGAAATGTTGTACCACGAATAGAACGATCGACAATGTCTGCACGATAATACGTGACGGGACTTGCGTCGTAGTTGCCGACCGCTCTAAATCGGGTACCCATAACGATGAACAACATGCGAATAACCATCAGCGACACTGTCAGCGTTACATAGTCTCGCCTCTCGACTCATAGCCAAGCTACGAGAAAAAAGGGTCGTCGACCGAATGAGCATGATAGTACGGTGGTAGGGTCGCACAACGCCGGTAACCAACGCATTCGAATTCGGACGGGTGTTCGTTCATGTCATTCTGTCGCCCGCGTGTTCTCGTCGTCTATAATCGTAGCAACGCCGAGCAAAGACAAGCAGATAAATATATGTCAAGTTAGGGTCATAACCAGCAGGCAGTCGCGTTACGAGAAGTCAGGATAGTTGTCGTTGTCGTGGTACAAGATAAACTCGGGGCAGTCCACGTGATTTAACTTCAAGGGTCGCGTCACATGACTGCGCCACTGTCACGGCTTTCCATCGCCAACTTGTCAATGAACGACACATACTCGGTTGTATAGTATTCTTCCATCGTTCAGTGGCTTTATGAGTGCCCTGCTTGATCCCACTCGTTGAAGTAATTAAATTAAATTAAATTAACTCTATTTAACTCTATAACCCAAACCTATGCGTTCTATGTCAACGATAAAGGGTCCACTTAAGGAAATACATGCAGGATAAATAGCTATACTCTAATTTATTTATCTACTTTTTTAGCTCAAAGTTTTGTTGGTTGGTTCAAAAACCATGTTTGTCCGACTTCATGGTGTTGTCCGACTTCCCGGGCGCTTACGGTATATGAAAATGAAACGATTAATAAACGACGAACTGCTACGCTGGCCTCGCAATGATCTAAGGTCGTTCTGCGGCAATGTGAGCCTTGCAGCAACAAGACGCCACTGAATGTTTCAGTTAGACTATGCAGCGTTGGAACACTTGGTGGGGGTCGGGGTAGGTACTAGTACATACGCCGGGGCCGGGAGCGATGCGGGACCAGGTGGACCTATTGATACTGGTAAGTGAAATCCTGAGATGCAACTGTAAACTCACCCACACATCGACCTCTTGATCCTTCTTCGTTGCAACCTGCACTCCACCCCCCACTTTTACCCTTCCACCGGTCTTGATTGTCAATGAGCCAGCTTTGGGGGCCGCGGAGTTCGAAGGGGCGAGCATCAGCATTATAAAGGTAACTTGTCGATAATAAAAGCTAAGTAAATTTGCTTACTCTTTTTCTTCCGATGGCCTACCCCCGATTCCGATTACTCTCCGGCTGATTCCTCCTCGTCAGGATCACCTGTGAGCCCGCATCCGATTCCGAACCAAGCTCCAAGGGCGCCTTCCCTTTTCCCATTTCCTTCCCCACCTCCAAGTTATCCTCGTCCAAGTCTTTTTTCTCCTCTTTCGAATCAGGCGATGGTTGTATGGGAAGACTTTTCTTGCGCTTCAGGGCTTTGCGTTTTGGAACTGGCATGAATCGTAAGTAATGCGCCAAAAACCGATTGATAATTACTCACCGTTGTATTTGGTTACCACATCGTCTGAATCGCTTGAGTCGAGATCGATGACCGCCTGAGCTCCAGATCCTGATGTGGAGGCTATTAGGAGTCGGAAAATGTGAGCTACCGCCTCTTCATACGTAAAACAACTTATAAGCTTCAAAATCCAGAGAAAACCCGCGATTCGAGTGGGATTTAGATGGATTAATGCGTGGAACGATCTTGCGGTTGGTGGGTTTTGGAGTAAGGTAGGTAGGACGCGCAAGAACATCCGGGGACAAGGTAAGCAACCAATTCGTGCGCATACATTCATACACTTAGGCTCCGGTAGCTCCGTATAATGAGCATGTATAACATGTATATATAATAACTAAGTAAACGAGCATACAAACGAGTCATCAGAACCAGAAGGGGGTGGGGGATCCGGCGCAGAGCGCGCGGATGGGAGTCTGGGGCACCGAGACGCGAGCAGAACTCGCCCTCCAAAGGCTGAGAGGAAAACGAGGCGACTGCCAGCCACGTGTGGCTAGAGTGCTCGCGGTGTGGAGGTGGGCCAGGCACCCGCCTATTTAGTATGGCCTATATGCGGGTCGCCCCTGAGGCTGGGTTCGTCCGTCGTGACGTGAGGAGTGGTGGCGAAGCCGGCGTGCATGGCCCAGGGAATCTGTAGTGTCTAGGGGAAGGCTTATATTTGAGATCTGAAGGAATTCGACGTGCCGAGCGGCGATTTCTGGAATATCTCTCCAGTATTGGTGGAAGGCGTCCGAAGACCATCTGCCAAGTTCCTTGACAACGTCGGGCGGGACTCCGTTACGCAGAAGGGTTGTAGTGCCACCGATGCGAAACGAATGGCCTGTAACCTTTTGGTAACCTAAGGCGGTCCAAACGTCGTTCACTCTTTTCATGAAGTCTTTGTGTGTTAAAGAGTGACGGCCTGATCTTGCGACAGAGGAACGGTATGCGAATAAGTGATCTGAATTTTTAAGGCCGTAATTGACTCGGAGGTGATTTTCGAGGGCCTGGACGGGGTCCAACGGGTCTGATTGTCGCGTGAGGTAAATCGATTCTCCGTTTGCTTGGTTAGTCTTTGTCCTGGGTAGCTGAATTTCGCGCGCGTTGTTATTAAGTAAAATGATAATCGAGTGTCGCGAAGGGTGTGTCGATGGGTTGTGCTTGAGTCGCGATGTCGCTAAAAATCCGCCTAGGCGTGCTTGACCAAAGAAGGCGGCTTTGGCGCAGGCTTATAAAATCGCACTATCCTTAGGGTCGTCGTGGACTAGGGCTGCGTCCAGATCTGCCATCATTCCAGGGGTAATGGCCACGCGTTTCGGACGTTTCGATTCGGCCGGTGTGTTATTCTTGACTCCTCGTAACATGAGCAATAATCGCTCGCTGCCTTTCCATTCGACGTGATGTAGGTCGTGCCGGCGCCTGAGGCCGCTGAGTATCGCTTTCGCAGTTGAACCAGAGACAGTTTTGTTGAGAGATGTGACAAAAGCGCAAAGGACCCTTTCGTCTGTGGGGAAACGAAGGTGTTCCGCGACGTCGTTTTCCTCGCAGAATCTTGTGAAGGCGTTTAGGGCTGAGGCGTAATTTCCAATAGTTCCTCTGGCAAAACCGTCTTCCATGAGCTCGATAACGGCGTCGTCGTGTTCATTGTTCAGGATATCGATGAGCCCCAAGGACTTGGGGAATAGGGAAACTGTGGAAGAGTGGTCGATGACTGGGGGAGTCGTGGTTGCAAAAGGTGGTGACGAGTGTGTGCGGAGGGTTGTGTGCGGGGTCAAAACCGCTGAAACACGGGAGGACTGCCCGGTGGTGATTGTGGTGCCCGTCTTGGTCGGCGAACGACTATGCGTAATATGTGTATGGGAGTCTTCTTTTCGGGCGCACATAGAGATGAGCAGTTTTCCGATGGGGGTCATGGTGAGGTTGGGAGCAGTGTGGAACACGAAGAGAAATCACGTGATCCATGGGCTTAGGTGTATGGCATATGCAAAAACCAATAGAATGACATTACAGTAAATAAATGAGAATGTACGGTAATATGCAATAATGGGAATAACGAAAACATGGCAAGAGCAAAGAGAAGAAACAAAATTACAATAACAAAGCTGGAGCTAAAAATGGCGCATAAATGGACGGGATAGAGATGTGTGTAGCGGAAGAAGGCATGTGTGTGGGTGCGATTTCTCTGGATGGCTCGTCAGCCGGGTTCTCCGCAGATTTGATGTATTGTACGAATACGTGTAGGCCCGACTTGGCAGCTTTGTCCATGATGCGCATAAATACTGCATTTTGTTGGAGATTCCTTGATCTACCAACAGCCCATGCGTAGACGACGCCTTGGTTGTCACAGTGGCAAATGATAGAGGCATTCTGGACACCTAAAGCAATGACACCATCAACAGCCAGCTCTAGTGCGACTGCTTCGGCCCATCCAATATCTCTATTGTCAGTCTTCCACCCTCCAAGTAGTCGCCAAGACCACCAGTGGTTATCGATGACAACACCTATACCAAATGATGTGGAAGCGTCTGATGCGACCCGGATGTTATGCTCAGGTGGAGGCTTGGCGATCGAGGAGCCGCACGAATTAGACATAAGTTTTGCAATCCACCATTCTGCGTCCCGGCGGGGCATGTCTGGATCTCTCTTTTAGCTGGAGGAAGAGAGACCCAGTGTCTTGCAATGTCCCATTCGAAGCCGAGATATACAAAGACATTTGCAAAGGGTACCGATTTGGAAAGTTTCCAGGGCCAGCCGAGTGCATGGGCGATAGCATAGATAGCCTCCAGGGAAAAGGCAGTTGGACGGTCTTGGTCGTTTGGCGAAGGAGGGGTTTGTATAAAAAGGAAGTCATCTACCCATTTGAGGACAATGCCGAAGCCAAGAATAGCATAAATGCATGCCATCGCATCTCCAGGCCGACCGAAAATGCCATTAGCACTTCTGGCGCCAAAGGGGAGGAATGCGTCAATGTAAAACAGGTAAGAAAATAAAGGCGCGACGGAGGACCGAGCGCGATATGGTAGTATAGTCGATTGTGTAAAATCGACGATCACGTGACTATATACATGTCTGCCCTGCGCGACCCTGCGCCTAAGTCTGGGCTTGTGCGTCTCCGCAGGCTCCGATCCACAGCCCCTATTACATCTGCCAGACGACGACGGGGCGTGCTCCCTGGCATTTGGCAAGCTCTGGGCATGTACATGACCACGCCGTGTGGCTGAAGACGATCTCGATACCTGAGTTTGAGGTGCCATAGATAGCACAACCCCGCGCCGTTTCGCGTTCTGCTGATCCGTCATTTGCAGGCTAGTCGTCAGAGTAGGAGCGGGGATGATAGTGGACGACGGGAAGAAGAGAGCGGGGTGAGTCCCACAATTTCACAGCTTCGCATGCACTGACCACCCAACCCCTAAAGGGGGTGTATACAACCTAGTTGGGCGACGAAGAGGGGAGGGATTTACATAGTTACCGAAAATGGTGTGTATTAGTAATGGCGCTTAATATACATATATTCTACTTCGCAAGGGACATAACTGGCCAGAAATGCGCATACCACGCCGCAACCAGGTGCAGCGCCGGTAATAACCACATTCTGACCATGCATTGATTGCCGACACTATCAATTGTTGGTTGGCGTCGACCTAATGATGATCGGGACTCGGACGGGGTGGGTTCAATTCGCTCAAATTGGTATGAATCTCTATGTGAGCATAGCCCGATTAAAGCCCGATCCAGCAAACCACACTTAAACCACCCTTCAATCAAAACGGGGTGAAGTCCTGTGAATCATCCGGCGACTGGCGGCTATGCAATTCCATGTTACCTATATTGGCAATCAGACGACGCAGTGAAAAGTGCCAGTGTCAACCGTTATGCAAATGGCTGTACTTCGTAATCCATCTTTAATTCGGTATGTATTCAGATCAACCTACCCCTTGCAAAATTCACTCTCACGAGAGGTCAGATTATACACAAGTAGTGGGGTGCAGAATACTGGTGCGCGACTCAATGGCCTCAATTAGGTCGCGCTCGGCCGATTTGGAAAGCTTTTTGATTGCAACAGTAATGGTTGAGTAGCTCACGGAGAGATTGAGCGGATAATAACTCAATAACGGTCTTGGGTACTTGCTTAGCACGGAAGAAATGACCGAAAATTTGTTCAATTGTATTATTTGGGGTGGACACTGTAGGAAGGCAAGATACTAAAAATTAGTATGTCCTTTTAGTAGGATCCAGACTGAGATTTGCCACACTTCAGACTGATATTTAGTATGCATACTGAAAATGAGGGCTTAGTAGACGATATCATAGATCATTTTATACTGAAAACGGCCCGTTTTTGGGAAACGTACTGAATTTCAGTATCTTACCCTCCTACAGTGGACATCTGGTACGCAATGGCAGAGATCGTAGTTACAATAAACTGCGGGCACGTCAATGTTATATCCGAAATGGAATGGTCAAATTTGCCAAATTAGGTTGCTTCTTGTTCATCTCCCACCGCCGCCGCCAATGTCTGGTTGTCCCAAGCTTCCATAAAGTGCGAAACAGCCGAGTCACTTCAGTAAAATAATTATCATTTCATGCATGAATCACAGGAACTTGTGGTCAAGGATTATAAATATTATAGTGGTATAATCATGAAATAATCACTGGAGGGGGTGAATTCCACCGAATTGGCTGCTGGTTTGGAATATTGCGAACGTATGGACAAATATTTTGCCTTATATATATACAAATGGCCGCTATTCACAGCTGCATAATAATACACCCATAAATAGACGGTATTATCAACGGGTTTGCCCACATAGAATGATAATATGAATGAGTTTGAAATCGACTGCGATAGGTAAGCATCTTACCTAGCTAATGGGATGGCGTACATGTATGCATATTATCATTTCACTTCACCATAATGATAATATTGCGCGCTCGAGCTGGTACGTATTCATGATGAGATTATTATACAGTATATGCGTCTGCATTGATTGTACTGGCATGTATTTACATTGTAGAATAGACTCATTAATTAATTATCTGCCGGTGTGAATGATAATATCGAGGTGGACAGTGCCCGACACCGGAGCACCGACCGGTCCCCCTACCTGGTGCACCGTACCTGAAATGATAACGTCAAGGAATGGGCGAAAGCTCGCCAACAAGTACCGTGATAATATTCGATTTAATATGCCCCGTTATCATGAAATGATAACCTAGAGTACTGAAACAGGTGAACAGCCCCGGTGCAGAACTACGTGCCTTCTCCTCTAGTTTCTCTAGGTTGATGTCCTGTAGCTTTTGCTCGCTAAGCTCGTTTGAGGTGAGCCCTCCATAGGTCTTCTCAAAGGTGCGCATTTCTTCGCGGAATTGTTGTCCAACAAGTGCATGTACATAACCGTCGATCTTCTCACGTGCATTTTGCGGCGCCTTTCCTTTTAACCGCGTCCTTGGGGGTGTTCGCATGTTTTGAAGGGTGGGAATGAGGTATGAGCCCCGAAACTGGGCTCGAGCATCCCTCATCTCCCGAACCTCACGGGGCGCCTCGTTGCCGAAATTGACAGCCCAGACAAGCTTTCCAAGGTCTAGCTTCAGCTCCTTGAGTAGGGTTACCACTCTGGTGCACTTTTCGTGTAATTCTTGGTCGTTTATGAGGTCCATCGAGTCGAAATTAAGCCAAGTCAAGTCCGAGGGATCCATAGCAGCCGTCAAGGCATTCGAACCATCGCCCAAGCTCCCAGGAGCTCCATTAGTATCCACCATTGAGTTATTTCGAGTCTCTGCATGGTTTCGAGTTGGTTTGTCACTTGTCTTTCGGTTATTTCGACCCATCGCAGGCACGGAGCGTCAGCAAACCTTGGGATTTCTCCAGAGACTTCACTTGTCTCCCGGGTCAACAGATATAGGGCACATGGCCAAAGTCAAAATTGGCTTCTACACTTACACTTTTATGTCTTGTTATGGCAATTGGGTCTCCAGAGACGTGAGGAGACAAGTCAAATCCCTGGGGATCCCCGGGGATTTGGGGGATTTCGTTGAGAGAGCAAGAGCAGAGACCGATCCCAGTTAAGCGCCTGGACCCAGCAGTGCTCACTAGGAAATCTTCGTCGATTTCGCGTACCCGATCCCGCAGTAGGAACTTGGGATTTTGCACCGCTCAGAGCGTCAAACTGTAGCACTTGATGAGTAGAACAGATTTCTATACTACATCTATAGGTATTTACAAGTTGGTGGTGGCGAAATCCGCTGCACGGACCCTCCCTCGTATACGCAATTATCCCAAGCCCTCGTGAGGTCGATGGCGGTTAGGGGCTGATCGAGGGTTTGGCTCCAGGCAAAGCTAGTCGCGCGCAAGAAACAGTGATTTTCCATGGTCGGCAGTAAACATCTCATGCTACGCACAAGCACATGAGGATTGGCGAGTACTGTCATAGTGCTGTCATGCTGCGAGTGTGGTTCAGCGAGAGAAGCGAGCTGTGTTCAACAGTGTAAGACGAAGGCTGTACGTGCTGAGAATTGTACCAGTACGCGTACGGGTGATTTACTGAGCTTTCTGTCATTCGTACGCGCATATCCATGATGCGTTCACCTTTGGTGTATGGAAATTATCACAGGGTCGCATTAAGCAAACACCGCCGGTTACCGGGATGCTGTGGGAAAATTCTTCCTCATATGGCAGTGTCATGCGTATACATATGTCAGGACATGTAGTGTCAGCATCGCTGTTTCCCTTGACAACCACTACTAACGTATCCTTTACTCGACTACTTAGCAAGTGTATGATGGTGCTCAACTTGGTAAAGATTATACGACTACTGGAACGTATTACTACGAAGGCTCGCGGCGCGCAAATTCTAGAAGATATCGATCACGTTGCAGAAGCCATTTCTCATATTGTTGAATCCCTTAAGCCAAAAGGTCTAACACAACTACCAGTCGAGCAACTACCACGCACACAACTGCCGTCAGATGCACTCATCCAATTGGTCACACTTTTCAAGGAGCATCTCGATCAAGCAATTGATGCATATAATAATGATCGAGAGTTCGAACATTTCTATAACTATTTGCTGTGAGTTTCCTTTCTGCTCCCTTTTCTACATTATCATCTTGCTAAAGCCATTTCCGTCAGTGGAATCGGCTACTACATCCATCCCGATATGCCTTATACGGAAATAACTGAAATATTCCAGGAGTATGAAAAGACGGTGCAGGTAAAGCACGAACTTCGTTAATCAGCGTCAACTCTTCTGACGTTCATTTCTAGAGAGAAATTAAAAAAAATCGGGGCGAGAAAATTCGCAAAACGAGGAGACGTAGAAACGGTATTTGATAATACATCCTAGTGACAAGAATACTGATATATCGGCTTACCTTGATCAGAAAAGCTACGGGAGTTGTCTCGAAAACTTGGGTTACGAGCCGCTGGTCACACCGACGATAACCGATTGCCCTTCGATGTACTTTGCATCGACGCATTCACCCACAAGGTTCTCGATAATCGTTCCATGCTCATCAATGGCGTTGATAACGAAGACTTCGATGCTGCCCCGCTTGCAATTCCGGCCGCTACTCCGGGAATGAGGCGGAAATCAAACCTCGACGACCCGACTGTCCCCCCGCCCGCGAAAGACACCCCGTTCCCGTCAACCGGGTTTGTCTCCAAAGACATGCTACTCGAAGCCAAGTTCAAATTATTCGGCCACGGTACGGTATATGGCTTTGCTCCCGCGCCAAATGGCAAATACTCTATGGTATGGGCGGTGCAGTTTTCTCCAATTAATAGTCTCAACGACGTCGAACGAGATGCCGTTGATGTATTTATTGATTACATGGCACTTGTACAAGACCAAGCGTACGAGGTAAAAATAAATCGTGCACAGAATGGAAATACGGCCAGGAAGACTACGGGTACGGCAAGAGAAGTCGGGGTGCAAGAACGTCGTGAGTTATAATGCTTGATTAGCGTACACGTGCTAGCTGACACATACGCAGATGGCTACCTCTTTGGCAGTGGTTGGAGGCCGGGGAGGAAAGGGCGTGAGGCAGCCGGAGAATATTCACCTCAGACCCCGCGCGACTGGCACAACCCGCAATATTACATCGGTTACGTTGAGATGCAAGAGCCCGTTGCTGTGAGTTCCCATAAAAATAAATACGCATACAATTCCATTTTTGACTCCTGGCGCGAATAGACCGGTTGGATAGTCATGAACCAACGGCTGTCGCCATACGCAGTGATAAAAAACCTCGGCACCCTGGCGGATACGGCTGTGCCTCTATTTGGGTATCATGATTGCGATATCTCTGTAAGTAGGCTGTAACGCTGAAGATACAACCGCTCATTTTTTCAAAGGTACATGGTCCCAGTCTTGGCTCAAACATGTCAGTATCGACGCATGATAACTTGGGTCGGAACTTCGCAAATAGCATGCATGTCGACCATGACATTGACGCGCTCCCTCAATACTATGGCAAGATTTTCACCTTCGGACAATGGATTCACACCAAGAATGGGAAGCTTATCGAGGGCCCCGAGCTGAAAGAAGCGATTCCCGATGGTTACTTTGCTCTCCCAGGTTACCGGGTTGCATTCGATCTGGGGGGCGCTGCAGTGATTACTGCGCTGTGGCGTGGGGGTCTGGACTTACATGGCACAACCACTTCCGACGTGGATATCAAATCAGGCATTACCAGGTGGGGGATGTCAATTCAGACCAATAAAAAGTTGCCGAGAAGAATGGAATCAGGGAAAGGTGCCGTCTTTGGATCCTATGCAAAACTGCGCGAGGTTTATGAAGCTGTGTGCGGCGAATAGTTGACTCACAATCTCAATGCGGATCCTCCGCAGTGTATATTATGTGCTTTGAAACAACGATATATAGACATCTCATCAGCGAAATGGTAGCAGGAGGATTGGGGATTAATGCCGTTGAGATCTTGTGGGTTGAATTTGGGGTCCAGCATGATTGTACATAGTTCCTCGCGGCTAGTAATTGACTTCAAAACCACTGAAGGAAGTAAAAGGTTGACAAATTGGGACATGGAGCGATGGCATCGTTCAAGGATGAGGCAGGTGAAGAGTCACCAGGCTCGGAATGAAGTTGTTGGCCAGCGTAATCAGCCAGTGTGCACCTGCTATTGGGTATAGAGGAAGGTTTCGATGGGTATATGCGGTAGCGGCCAAACGAATCAACAGGAGTTTCAAAGGGAACGGGTCGGATTCGAGCACGTGATGTATGCGGAGGCGGTAAAGGGGCTTGTGGCAAGTCGTTGGCATCATGCAAGAAGGTGCAGGTGCCTCAGGGAGGGCGTTGCATTCATCGCAGTAGGCTGTATTCAAGCGTCGAGCGTACGATCATGTTACAGGACGATTAGTAGCCGACTGGGCAGCCGAACTGTTATCCTCTATGGAGTCAGCAGTAGGGCGTGAGATTTCAGGACCAGTTGTACGATTTGATATTCTTTCCGGTGAGTCATCGTATCCCACAGGATTCGCGGACTGGGTATGTTCTGGTTGCGGAGTCTAAGTAAAATGCGGAATTTAGGATAAACGCAAGTAATCATAGGTAGGAACATACCTGTGAGCCTCTGACATCTATCTCTAGCTGGGACTGGTTCGACTCGGTCATGGAAGGGGTGTCACTATGAAAAGTAACCTCCTTAAATTTAACCCCCCCGCGAACTTAAATACTTAGGGAAAATTGTGTATATAAATTTCGAGCTATTTGAATGATACACTATACATTCATGCAGGTCCACAATATGATGCCTAAGAAGGCTCTCTTTGGCACCAAACCAAACATTGCCTGTTTAGATTGCCAACAAGGACAGTCAGAAGCGCAGCTAACATGTTTTCGGGAGGAGGTGAGTTTCTACCTCTGGTACGCTTTGGATATGGCAGGAAATGCTTGCTATCACGCTTGGTAACTACAGGACATGTATATTGGTGAATCGTCAGCGCCTTTTGGTGGTCAAATACATGCTTCTTGCAGATGCATGTGTAGAGGCGAGGAGGTGACATGTTATCTGTAGATTAGGAGAAAATGCCTGGCGTAAGATGTAGGATGTGGCGGGAAAAGCCTTATTGAATGATGACTCCACTTCGCTCCCTACGGTGGCACGTCAAGTCACCCGAATGGTCGCAATGTTCTGGTCTCCTCGAGCTGCATTGAATGCATACCCCGACCTCCAACAAGCAATCAAGGATGGGTCAGAGGCGACACTCCGTGCCGCTGCATCACCAGCATAAGTGCTTTTGCATATACAAACAGATTACGTGCTTATTGTAAAAATATAGGGATAAAACATATTACACGAGTTGGAGCGCATACAGCCTGATTTCTTTGAGCGACTAGGCGCTATGGGGAGCGATTCCAAGAGGCAGGTACGGAAAGATGTAAGTATGATTTTCCTCATTTATGTGACTGTATTCGATCAATATTATCGACAGCTTAGCGATGGCCAAAGTGGTGCGAAAGCCGAAGACAATAACAAAGTGAAAAACGCCATCGTTCGCTGGCGAAAATGGTCTCCCCCCTTAGTAAATGAGCTAAAAACCATTCGGGGCCTATCCCACCCAGAATGTGCCTGCCTACTTGCCCTGATTACGGTGGACTGGGATGAAGAGTAAGTAAGATATACGCGTCATCAAATCGAAATACGTACCATAACATCTTGAGAGAGGCGTCAGTTCCACAGTGAAAAGTAACCCAGGTAAAACCGCCCGTCGTACTCCTCGCATCCAGACCCTTCCAGCTACGTTCTCGATATTCTTGACGTCAAGAATGAACGATCGGCCCTCGTCCCGGTATGCGATCAGTTCGAGTGCGGCATCGTAGTCGAGATGGGGGAGTGAGGTTGCTGCATATGAAGATTACAAAAATAAGCACAGTGAGCACTTGCGAGTCAGTAGGACATCGTTGCTGTTTGAATGGCTGCTCCACGGTGCTTGTCTATGATAACTTTATTAGCTGTATTTGTATCAAATTTGAAAATATTGGATAGTACTCACCCAGGCGCGCCTGTCTCGCTTCCCAACTCATCCAGACTTTGATTCCTATTCCGAATTATCATCTAGTTCCATCCCACAATTGCCATCAGATCCCAAGCCACATTATGGGTCAATATTTAGCACTGAATGGGCAGTCACATCAGAGCGGTCCTTATTTAGGGTGTTGGTATCCAGCGTAAAAGTAAAAGCAATAGTCGTAGGAATGAAAGGAAATAAAGCAATGTGCGGAGAGGAATTGGGCGTGTGCAAAGCGTGGTTGAGTTTGATCGAGAGTACAATATGCAAACCCAGTAAACGCGTCCCCGACAATCAAGAGTGGAAAACCGCTCAAAATATGAAGCGGCATGTTTCGACGACTGTGCACGAACTTGCATTAAACGAGGCTCGGGTACGGAGTGTATCTACGGACATGCGGCCCCCCCTTCCGCCCCCTTCTGCACCTTGGGCAATAATACGGCCCGCATACAGCGAATCCCACCCCAGCTCCTCTTCCCGTATCCTGAGCGCGCCTCACGCCGACTCCGACACTGATACCGGCTCTGGCTCTGGCTCCGACTGTGAAATACTGCTATCACCCCATGCTCGTGCTCGGAAACGAACAAAAGGACTCCCTGGCGAGCAGAACGCCCATACGTTATCTGCGGCGGACGATATTTACCTCGAGCAAGATCCAAACCTCAATGCAAGCGCCGCCCAAACTGAGGACATCGACAGCATTCTTGCTTCGATTCTTAACGGTTATTTTAATTCCAAATTAATTTTGTGGTGTAGAAACACCTGTATGGGAGCCCGGGCCCGATGACATAGTCCCATCTGTCCCCCCTGTGAATAGCAGTACACGTCCATGGCCCGACAACATTGTGCGTAATTGATTACCTACAATCTGCGTGTGCCACTAATCTCTCCACAGCACTACCACACTCACATCCTTTTTAGATCCCCAGAGCATCGATTTTCGCGTTCCCAACAGCGTGCAATCTTGCAGTGGGCGAAATTGTGTGGGATGGAACGCGTACCTTCGATATATTCACTCGATAAGTGTGACGAGCTCTTAAGAGAGTGTGTCGGTAACCCCACGCGACAGTTTACGTCGAGTAGTGGGAATGTGTATTATATGAATTCTGTTTCCTCCACTGTCCAACAAGTTTGACGGGTTGTATAAATATTTATCTATATGCTGACGAATATGAAGGATATGTCGAACCCCGAAGTACGTGCGATGATGGAATTCCATCCAACAGATGGCGAAGGGGAGATTAGTGAGATTTGGGATGGGGAGAAACTTGCAAATGGGCTTAGCCCAGAGCAGCTGACACCGATGGTTGCAGTCGGTAAATCTCATTATTTTGTGAATGAGTTTTGTGAGCTCGACGATGGGGTTTTCTTTATTCCCGAGATGTTTGTGCGTAGGCAGGGCGCAAATTGGGCACGTGGGTACGACGTTGAATGTCGTCAAGTGGTAAGTTAAATTCAACTATTGATTAACGTGTATCGACTGATATTTCAATGCTAGGATGGTTCAATACCTCTTAGTGTCTCTGATATACGTGTCCTACGCCCAACATCCTCATTCCGAAGCAATTGCATCGATATATGCGGAGATAACATGGATTTATTCATATATGACGGTGCGTTTTTGGAATTTCTTTCTCAATTATATCCGATTTTCAAGCATTCTAGCAGCCGCGTCGACAAAATATCAGTCTTTTCTACCGCATCCACTTCGTCAAAAGGCCCAGGGCCGACTGGTGTACTCATTGCCATTCATTGTCTTTCAAGACGATGTATCAGGTAACCGAACGAAGCAGTTCAACAAACACAATGTGTGCTACATGACTAATGCCGCATTGCCTCGTACCGAGTACAATAAAACCTCAAACATCCGATTTGTTGGTTCGTCAACAACATGTACGCCACTGGAAATGATGGAGGGCTTGACCACGATGTTTAAGTGAGTCCGCGCATATACTCAATCTAGTCACGTGGGTGCGCTTACATTCTTATCACTCAGGGAGACATTCGAGGAACCTGTACTGGTGTTTGATGCTGTGACGGAAGCTGAAGTACTCATACTCGCGTATATAGTACTGATATCTGCCGACAACCCCATGCATGCAGAACATTCTTGCTCGATTGGCCTTCAATCGAACTTTCCCTGTCGAGTCTGTGGGTTTGGAGACACACAAGCAGTGCGAAAAACCGATGCTGGGTTTGCCAAGGTGGTGAAGGTGATTTACCAAAAGTACACACATTATTGAGCTTCCACTTACCCATTTTGCTAGCCTGGTGTGATCCGAGACCCGAAAAATACTCTGGTGGCAGTTCGCTCCCAGTATGCAGGCGCTTTCACACATACAACTGAGTCGTATCTTATCAACGCCCAACGTGCTGTCGGCGTCAAGGATGACGTTGCGCAGCCAATCCTCAAATGGATTCAAACACGTGGGAAGGAACTACAGGAAAATAAGAATACGAGACCAGAACTATTGTCACGCTGGTAGCACAAACCTGCTCTCCTATACCTTTCTAAGATGTAGAGTGCGGGTTATGTACTATATATATTCATATCATGAAATGGTTGGTCCTAACCATGTGTTTCGATGGCTAGGGATATTTATTCATTAATGCTATTAATGTTATGTGACGATGTATGCAGGTCTATTCTCAACAATAGCCTCAAACATTCAGACAATGTTGGTGGCAATCTTAGCTCTGTATTGAGAATGACGTGGAACGGGTGTTCTGTGTCATGTTCGACAGATTTCATATTGGTACAAGATGCCATCGAACTCAACTCCTTAACGTCTGAGACAAGGTTTTAACACGATTTGATCTCAACAATCTGCCAAGCGCCGGATTCGCGCGGCTGTGTACGCCTCTTGCGGCAATTGTAATTCAAAACAAACTTGGCAATCCGGACTTAGTATGCGGTCTTGACGATATACTGTAGACAAAAGATCGGTCCGGCAGTCCCCTGTCCCCCAGGTGGGCTGACTCGCCGGTTGAATTTGCAATGTCCCCTGTCCCCTCCTTCGGCGACGGAGGGGGACCGGTATCTTTGTGTATATAAAATATATGACAAATGTATATAGACAAAGGCTAAGTTATACACTATGAT
>WSTI01007758.1:0-18489 GCA_019616915.1 Ceratobasidium sp. 423
CGCCTTGGGGTACCAGTACAAAGAAGAGCGTAGATCAGGACTCAGCGGATAATCGATCATTCAAGCCATAACACAGCATGTTTAATTAAAGGTTATACAGTGCCCAAATTAGGTTCAGTAGTTTGGTCGCTGGCTGTTCCCGCGCATTATCGGGGCATTTTGGGCGTTTGAGGCTGAATAGATAGTGAGCTGAGGGAATGAACGATGCAACGCGAAATTACACGCAGGGGTTATTGCTAGGCTACAAATGTACACGTTGCTGCGCCGAGAAGGAATTTTGCCCCAAGGCTATAATTAAGTTGATCCGTTCCAACGTCCATTTGGACACGTACTAATCGAAATCCACAGCAGAGGCGTAGGAATATGTCTGGTCATTCACGTTGGTGTGCGAGCCGAATCTCCGGTGGTATGTCCAATGTTTACACTTAACCTTGGCCCACGATGCGTCGAAACTCTTAGCTGTAGAGTATGCATATGTATGTATAAATGTCCGTAACTACATCTGTCTTAGTCCTATACGCGGTGCGAGTGGGGGAAGCCCGAGAGCCGCCGTTAGGCGGCATCGGGGTGTCGGCCGGGCCGCCCGAGGCTGCGACCATCCGGATCGCAGGCTTGGGGTGGCAGAGGACGTCGAATGCAGTTGCGGTGCTCAGGTGGTGCATAAGGGGTTGGATGGCGGGTGCTGAAACAACGCGAGGCCGAGCGAGAGCCTCGCGGCGACCACACGATTCCGGGTCGAGGTACGGAATACGTGTGGGTATATCACGTGATCTCCTCGTCTACGGTCTCTCGGTCAAGTATCGCATGTGCGACCTCCGCAGGCTGCGGTCCACATGTCTATAGTGTTTTTATCGTCCAGGAGCAATGCTAGAGCACAGAGCGGAATCCGCAGCTTGTATCACAGGCATAGGCTGAACTACATTTAACAAATAAATCAAGCATGCACTCTTTGGACGCGGATGTTTGTTTCCACGGTTCGGGTATTGGATGATCAACTCCGGCCGAGGCCCGATACGCATACAACATTTAGTCAAACAAGGCCTTCAGTGGACTGTCCGCATTAGTAACGTGATCCTCCCCTTTGTGCGCAAGCTTCACCAACTCATACCCAAGCATAGTGATTTACTTGTGAACCTCGTCTCCTCCAGCGTTCACCCGGGAGTGGTTGTACATTGTGTGAAGCCCGACTCGGAGTGTTATTCTAGTGCGATCTACAGCATAGTGCTCACGATAAGCTTTGTAAAGCGATGGAAGAAAGGGGAAGTCATTGCCGATACGGCGGTAATGTGCAAAGGACAACCAAGAACCAGTGAGCTCGCTTAGGTCTGATTCGGGGCATGCAGGTCGACAAAGCTCCCAGTCAACGATGTAAACGCGTAGCTTCCCGTGATTTGGAAGACGATGAACCGATATGTTATCTACAACCCAGATAAGCCCTAGTTGACAAAGGGGCCTGGAAGAAAGGACTCACTCAAAGAAAAGTCTCCTATGGCGAGAACCTGGTCGTCAGTAGCCGACTTTTGGAGCTCCTCCGCGAGCATTTCTTCCAACCATGCCTCTTTGACTCCAAACTTGGTTGCGGAACGCGCGGCCAAGTTGCAGAATATAGCAAACAAGTTCTCCAGTCGATGAGGGTGCGGAAATGGTTGTCGGTGCTCCGGAGAATTGCTCCATCTGTGTAAACGCCCGAGAAAGTCACCGAGTGCTGAGCCAATGTTCAACGCAGTGGCTTTAATATCTGCTTGATCAAAATCGCTATATGCGTGTTGAAAACGATCATCAAACATTTCACTGAGTTTGGTGACGTCTGAGCCCAGGTCAGACAGAAAGATTGTGTGGGTCTCTCGGTCATAATGAATAAGACGAGGTACTTGAACAACACTGTCACAACCCGTCAAGCTGGCATCCCAAAGAGCTACAAGAGCATTATATTCGAATTCCTACGTCCATCAAGGTTAGTGTCAACCGTCAATGCAACGTAGCGGACCCCACCGAACGAGAAGAATCCAGTTTGAGCGCAGGGGCGGCTGCAACACGATCTTCGTAGTGTTTCAGCACAATAGTTGTACACCCATCCTCAAGCGGGAGCGACAAGTTAATGCGACAAGTAAACGCAGAAAACCCTCCAATGATGTGTTGGACGTCAGTTGATGCAAACCGAGTGCCAAACAGGTAAGCAAACACACCTTGGGGGGTGGTCAAGTTGTTCATTTGAATTCGGGAAGAAAATCCTGTAGGAGCTGGGCGTGATGCCTTGGAGCGTTTGGAACTTTTAAGCAAGCTTGAGGCTCAAGGATTATTCAGCTTAGTTCCCGGGTTCTAAGGAATACACCCTCTGTGAAGGTTTACTGTGCTCATAGCATACATATACTAAGTGCCTATAGTTTGTCGGTGATTTTCAAGTCTGTCGGCGCCGACCCAGATTTCTTACGAAAAGGAAAGCAGACTACTAAAGGCTGAATTAAATACCGACTATGACGACTACTCGTTGCGGTGATGCGACAAACCTGTAGTAACAATGCGACGCCCATTTATTAATTACCCGAGCTGAACAGCTTGGCAAGATCGGTGTCCGTTGTGATAAGCATACGAGCCACCAGCCTTTCGTTCATTTCTGGGAATCGTCGCTGGAAATATGTATCCCAACACAGTCGCTGGACAACGTCTCGTGCCAGCTGCGCCTTGTCATTTCTCCCTCCAAAATAACTGAAACCTCCTTGATACCATCTCCTATCGACTGGCGTAGTTAAGGCATAGTCGTTAAGGCCTGTCATTTGACTTGAGGCCGCAGTTCCTTCCCTAATAGGACCCTCAAACGGAAGCATCACAGTCATATCTACTTTATTTATGGTCATTACCATCACCGGGTAGATCAAATAAAGTTTATTGCAGGTCCCAAGTGAAAGCTGGAATCATCCGGGTGCAACTACAGCCGATTGAGGGGCTGTGGGATTACATGCCCTTGGGGCCAACAACATGATCAACCCGGCTAAGAGCAAACAATACGTTGTTAAAGAGCCAGTGTGAGTATCATTCGAGTGAACATTCGATTTACAGGCGAGTTACTAATTGATGTCCAATAGCTTGGCTGCTCATCGAAGAATCTATAAACGTCATGTCTTTATCCAGAATACCTGATCGAATTTTCTCAGAGTTAGCGCGGGTAAATATAGGGAGCTATGCATACATCTACTGTGTGTATGCACGTTGGTGCTCGGCAGTGCTGGTTTACGGTACAATGTGACACCACACGTGATAGCTGACGTCAAGAAGCGCGAATAGAAATAGCTGGGCGATCAGGAACGAGGGCGACCACGACGTCGACAATGGCTGACACCCCAGGGAACAATGGGCAACGCGCAACGCTTAGTACTGATGCGGGCGGCGGAGTCCTCGAGCGCCCCAAACCGTTGACGATCACATACGCCGGAATGCAGAAGCAGATCGAAAGGGTCTTTAGCAACATCTGCAAATCGGGCCGTTCTCTCAGCTTGGGCGAACTCCGTACGTTTTTGGAAGGACAGGGCGAACAACGTTTCGACGACGAAGGCTTCAAGGCTTGGATGAAACGCACTCTCAGTCCCACAGTGGTCGACAAGCTCTTGAGTGACAAGGATGGCATCGATAAAGCTGAATTCACTGCCTACCTTACATCAGTTGCCAACGACTCAATCAAGGCTATTCCCGAGGATGAGACGCGGCCTTTGAACGAATACTATATTTCGTCGTCTCATAATACTTATCTTGTGGGCCACCAGCTCTACGGCGCCTCTACCGTTGATGGATATCGCAATGTACTATTGCGTGGTTGTCGCTCTGTTGAAATTGACGTCTGGGATGGAGAGAAGGGAGAGCCGGCCGTATTTCATGGGTATACGCTCACCAAGGAGGTTCCTTTCCGGGATGTTTGTCGCGCAATAAAGGAAAACGCCTTTACCACGTCGGAATTACCTGTAATAATTAGTCTGGAGGTACATGCAAGCAATGCTCAGGTATGTCCCAGGTATATATAGCTACTCCACCTAACGTCCAATGGGCTGGTATAGCAAGAGAAAATCGTGTCGATTATGAAGGAGGAACTAGGAAATTACCTTGTTAGCGAGCGCCTCTCTCATCGTATTGATGATAAGGTTCTTCCTTCGCCTGAAGCTCTTCGTCGTCGTTTACTTGTCAAGGTAAGTCGTTTACTTCGTTGTCGTTGTCAGGGTGCCTCACACACCCACAGGTCAAACATTTCCCGACAACTAGTGATCCTGCTGCGGTACAATCAGTTCCAGATCCCAAACCAAATAACCCCAACGATGATACATCACCAGACTCTTCATCTGACGAAGAGTTACGCGAAGCGGCGGCGGCAGCCTCCAAGCCCAAGCCCAAGAAGAGTAAAGTCATTCGGGCACTGGCTGATCTGGGGGTATATGTCTCGGGCCACAGTTTCAAGGATTGGGAAGATACCAGTGAGTACCTACGCGGAAATCTTTGGTCAATTTGTCTATATTAAATACGAATCAGAACGGCTGCCTCCAAATCACATCTTTTCGTTCTCCGAAAAAGCCTTTCTTAAAATGAACAAGTCGAACCACGATGAACTTTTTGCTCACAATGTCCATAACTTTATGCGAGTGTATCCCTTTGGTCTCCGGTGAGTTTCGTTGTATTAGCTCCTTGGAGCGAAGCTGATGAGCCCAAAGGTTTGGGTCATCTAATGTAGACCCAACGACCTTTTGGTCCCGCGGAGTCCAGCTTGTGGCTCTCAATTGGCAGAAGGTCGACCGGGTGAGTTCTGTCACCAATTGTGCGAATATATTCTGATGTGTATCTTTGTTAGGGCATGATGTTGAATGAAGCTATGTTAATAACTTCAACTAGATCTTTCTGGGCCATTGGCTAACGTATACACCCACACTCAGGTTCGCCCAAACTGGCGGTTATGTTCTCAAGCCCCCAGGACGCCGGGACGTAAATCTTACCGGCGTATTTGCACGAGAGGAAAAACGCAACGTTGTACTTAGAGTCACAATTCTAGCCGGGCAATCGCTTCCTCTTCCAGAAGACGAAGCAGAGGACGAGACCGAGAAACTCGAGAAACTCAAAAAGAAGGAAGAAAAGAAGAGACGAAAAGAGGCCCACTCGCGTAGTAATAGCGGGGCCAAGGAAGGAGAGGGGCAAGGTACCGGTGCTATTGAAGCCGGACTCGCAGCAGTACATGTGACAGCCACCGCACTGACGCCGCCCGCGAATCCAGAGTCTCAAGATAAAGAAAGTAAACGGGGTAAGATCATGGGATTCTTCAGCCGTATGAAGCACCGGGATGGCGTGGAGGGATTCAAGCCGTAGGTGTGCTCTTCTTGTTCCAACTCTCACTCACGGCGATGCATGCATGGGATATTTAGATATGTCGAAGTTCAGTTACTAGCAGATGGACTGGGTGAAGATGGAGTGAGGGGCAGGAATAAAGCTTTGCGAGGAATAGATGTTGTATGGGAGGAACGCGGGTCACTTGGGTCGGGAACGTTAGACCCTCCCGAGATCGCGCTTAAGGCGTCCAATGTGGTACCTGCTGCTTCATTCGTCAGGTGCGCTATTTCGGTATATCCATAGTATTACTGAACCCCATGGCCCGTAGGTTCCTACTAAAAGACGAAGAATTCGGAACGGATGACATGGCTGGGTGGGCTTGCGTTCGTCTTGATAGACTTCAGCCAGGCTATAGGTTTATTCGATTGTATGATTTACACGGTAGGCTGACCAAAAACGGGTGCCTATTTGTGAAAATCCAGAAGGAAATCACGGATACTTGGGAAATGGTTGAGAGTTGAATACCAATGGCCGGGGAAAGTGATAACCATGTTAGAGGCGTATATTTGTTGTTCAATTTGTACCTCGAGACCACATAAACGAGCGTTAAATGAAAGAATATGGCTTGGGGATGCAGTACGATGCTAACACAATGTTACCGAGCTTTCACCATTTGGCATAAGGCAGGAATTTCCCACTATGGTATTATTAGTGAGGTCCCCTTTACACGCTCGACACACTTACTCAAATGTCAGCACAACCCGATCGCCCTTTGGGTGCGGTTTTCTATCTACCGTGACATGGCAATCGATCAAGGACATGATCCCGTCTCCGAACTGGGGCATCCACAAGTGTATTGATTAGTACCACATCGCATACACCCAGCCCAAGTGCATACCTTCTCATGGATCACGGCCTAGGCAAATTCAGACCGGGTTACCCGATGCTGGATACTATGGGTTCCAGGCGCCTCACCTTGATTGGATATCCGTACACTAAGACACCCTAGGAACAGGTTTAGAGCTGTAGCCTGTATTATTCGGGTAAACTTACTTCATGAAGTCGGTAAATAACCGGGTCCTGAGGAGGGTCGGGACCGAGCCCGCGCGTTGGCCACCAATGATCCCCAAGGCTGTCTTGGAGGGACTGGTGGGGTACTCCTGATCGAAATGATTAAAATCCACACAACTCATTGAATTTTGCCTACCTAGGGCATCGCTCAACTTTGCAAGATCCTCTGGGGCTGGTTTAGCCTGTAGCAGGGTGACGTCAAGAATCCAGTAACACTGGCGAGTAGGGATTCATACCTGCCCGTAGAATAGTGCCGCAGTCCAGATTTCATCCCTGCCAATGGCTTTCCCGATCTCACCAAAGCTCAGGCCTGGGGTTCTGTAATTAGTAGCAGCAATTCCCCAAGGGCATGCAGTCGTGCCTTTCTTTGCCTTGGCGTCAAACAATTGTTTGCACGCAGATGGAAGACCGGGGAGTACCGGACTCGATGCCTTGGAACCACAATCAGTCTCGTATGGGGGTAAGCCATGGTCACGTCGCTTACCACAGCGCTGGATGAGCTGAATCTTACGGCACTCCTTGCTCGTAGCGCCAACGCGGGGACTTGTCGTTGGTGCAACGCCCCACGGGAGGCAGTATGAAGCATTCGTGCAAAGGACATTCTGGTGTCTTGGTCTGAGTGGGGGGTTGGTTGCGGTCAGAGGCCGAAGAAGCGAGCATATATAGTGCTCGAAGAATGCGGATCTACGTTATCCGTAATATTATATCCGCACGCTGCTTCGGGTTTCTCGCACGATCATTCCCCGGCGCAATCGACGTCAGCTGGGAGACTTGAATTAATAACTGATCGAATCTGCCGACTTTACATGATAAAAGTATGGAATGTTAAAGCCCTTGGGTGAAAGGGTCGACCCGAAGAGGGCAGTTACCGTAATTAGTATACGAACAAGTACTTTGTCAAGAGGGAACGTTCTCACCGTAGACTTGCGACGGCGCGCCGGGGAGAAGATATGTGGTTGGGGATAAGTTATTTAGCACTGGTGCAGTGCCCAAATACCGGGCTTGCGAAACCGCAACTACGTGCGGAATAACCAAATTACGTTACGGGACTTTGTGGAATAAGTCCACTGCTACACTTATGCTCACACATTGGTTTTTGGTTGGCCCCTTGAAAGCGTTCGCATACTGTGTTTTGGAGGTGGTGATTGTCAAGTAGTGCTGATAATTCGATATAGACGGTCACCGCACATGATATGAGCGTTTAATCGTTTCACAAGGTCGATAACGACAATTCCTCATCTTTTCCTAAATACAAACATATATTCCGCAATTCCCCTATGGGCTCTGCCGTACAGTAGTCCGTTGGTAACGTCTCCAAGTCGTAGCTCATCGAACTTGTCAGTTTTATCGGGTAAAATTCTATTTTATTACAAAAAGCAAGGAAATCGATGTAAAAATGATAATTATCTCAATTAATCGACAAAACAAGTGTGTTCAACGCTAAAAAAAGGGTGCCCCTGCCGTGAATCGAACACAGGCCGCTTCGGCGTGTTTCTTACGTAATAGTTACGTAAGCATGACCACAACGAAGTGTCATAACCACTAGACCACAGGAGCCTGTCTTCATGGTCGGGACCCTTATTACAATCCCATCGCTAACCCCACGCGGACAATTACACTCGTGCGTGCACAACAACCGTTGCTGGCTATAGGGTACAGTACATATGATCTCGTAGGAAACGTGTTTGTAAACATTGTTTATAAACACGTTTATAAACGCGTTTTCAATTCGCCTCGTTCCAGGACATATGCATATTTTTAATGTGACTTACATATAATTGTGTAACCGATAGCGCCAGAAGCCAGAGCGGTTATCAGTCTAACGGGTACCCGGGGGCAACTAGCATGATATGCACAGTCCATTCCGCCACTCGGAAGAAGCTCCTAGTGGGTGAAAATACGCATGTATTTGACCCCCCATCCTTCACCTGCGATGAACAACTTGAAGTCACCACGAAGACTGCGGCTTACGTCGCACCCTCAGCAATTAAGTTGTCCTCAAACATTCCAAATGGTAACATTCGCTTCCTAACTGTATTCTGTGCCGCGGACTCCCTGCTTCCAAATCTTCCCGAGATCATAAAATTGGTCGAAGAGGAAGTGACCAGGATAAGCGACCCGAGTGTGAAGCTTCTTGGCATATATGCGCCTTTATTCTCACTGAAACACATAACAGAGCGACAAGTTAACTCGGTTGAAGGAACCCGATGACGTTCGGCAAATGGTAGATGGACATCAACTCGTTTAAACACTTCTCCGGCCCGTTGCGTGTTCTGTTACCTATCTCGAGGGGCTCTGTCGGCTGCGCTTCCTGCTCATTTGGTGAGACCCGAAGGTAAAGGTAAAACTCCGGCATCCAAGTCATTCGTCCACCATGGTACTGGACATAAATGTAAGGTATAGACAGACTACAGATATAGATATGCGTTCACGTGACCTTCGACCGCAAACATATTGAAAACTGGCTTCTGTTTGCAAACGTTGGTTTATATACGGTTTGTGATTATAACTCATCTCGCATTTTATACCGTGCCCTAGGTGGCTCTCTCATGACGACTCCCGGCGCTGGCAAGCCACTTTACCCGAATATGCATTCGCACCACTAACAATACCATGTAACCAGGTCCCTCTTCTCCAACTACCAATCCACTTCAAAAGCGGTCAAAATGGGACGATATTGAAGAAGAGCCTCCCATTCACATTGTACCCAAAAAGCGGCCGAAAAAATCGACTAGAGTTCGCGAGCCTTCGCCAGATATACCTGCGCTCTCTCGTGATCCTGAAGCGGAAGCAACATCTCAGGTTACGGCTCGGGCACTACGACCAGCGGAAGAAAACCCCTCCCAGTCTATCTCCACTCGTAGCCGATTTGTCCCCCCTCGGACGGCCCACCCTCCAATACAGCCCTGCCGGTCGGTTTACTGCTACGAAAGACTCAATCACATCGAAGAAGGAACTTATGGGGTCGTATTTCGTGCTCGAGATAAAGAAACTGGGGAAATCGTTGCTCTTAAGAAGCTCAAATTAGATGAGGAGAAAAATGGCTTTCCAATTACCAGTCTGCGCGAAGTCATGGCACTCATGGTATGCAAGCATGAGCACGTTGTGGGTGTACGGGAGATTGTTGTCGGAGACACTTTAACACAGTAAGTACCTCAATAACTACTTATCCACGCTCCTCAATCTCCATCCCAGAGTCTTTATCGTCATGGATTTTATAGAACACGACCTCAAGCAGCTACTTACGCAAATGCCCTCCCCATTCCTCCAATCCGAGATCAAAACTCTACTACGGCAACTCCTTTCCGCTGTTGCCCATTGCCACGCAAACTGGGTCCTGCACCGTGACCTTAAAACCAGCAATCTATTAATGAACAACCGCGGCCAAATCAAGGTCGCAGATTTTGGACTTGCCCGGACGTTCGGAGATCCATTAGGGGACATGACCCAACTCGTTGTCACTCTCTGGTACCGGTTAGTCGCAGTTTTGGTTCGTAATTGGGCAAATTCACAATTCGACAGCGCTCCAGAACTTTTATTGGGTGAAGCTACGTACTCTACTGCGGTAGACATGTGGTCTGTAGGCTGTATCTTTGGAGAGTTATTACTCCATGAACCACTATTTCAGGCCAAGGGTGAAATGGAACTCTTGTCGATGGTATGCTAACCGGAACCTTAACTGCGGCTCCACTGACGCTTGGTGTAGGTTTTCAAGCTGTTAGGACACCCTGACGAGAAATCCTGGCCTGGATTTTCCAAGTTACCTCTGGCAAAAACGGTCAACACGAGTGCCTCTTGGTGCGTGAAAGGGAGCAAAGGCTCGTTCATTCTTTGACCCGCGTAATTAGGCCATCAACTCTTCGGACCAAATTCCCCCATCTCACACGTGCGGGTCTTGACCTGCTATCCAGTTTATTGGCCTACGACCCGGCCCAACGTATCAGTGCAGAGGAGGCACTCAACCATCCTTATTTCTCGTGTGTGCCCTTCCGCCTATCGACCTCACTTCAAACCTTATAGGGTGCCTCTAGAGAATCTCCATTACCCAAACATCCTTCTTTATTCGGCTCATTCCCATCTATTGCTGCGGGAGAGAAGTAAGCGCTATATCCGAAATAAATATATTCTGCTGACCTCGGTGAACAGGCGAAGAAAGCCCGATAGTCCTTCAGCGCCCGGTCGCATCGCGGACTACAAGCTCCTCATGGATTTTGATCTGCCCTGAGGCTCTCAGGTACTCACTCATTGACACTTCACCTCGTGGGCAGCAATCTTCGCAGTGTTATCAAGCTCATGCTATTGCGATTTAGTATACAATGACATAAGAATACAGGCGTGTTTATCCTGGCTGAGATCCCTGAGATTATCCGTGTCCGTTCAATTTGATGCGCCTTGGATGAACCACCTCTTCATCGCGCTGTGACCTAATCTCTCGACTCCCTCCTTGATATCCGAGCGTTCTGGCACACATCGATATTTCACGTACGCACGTCTAGTGGAGCTTGAGGCTGGGCCTGCAGGTACCACAACGTTGTGCGCCACCAATCTCTCGAATGCCTGCCAAGAGTGGTAATAGAGCAGAGGCACGGGGCAACTTGTCAAATCATATTTCATGATCGCAGGCCTTGGTACTCACCGCTTCGAGCACGGACTCGGGGACGCGTATCAAACCAAGTCCACGGCCCTGCACTTGAACCAACGCTTTAGTGACCGCTTCATTGCCGAGTTCTCGTTTGATTTCGTCACATAACATCTTGAACGTGAATACGTCGTGACCCCTATCGTGAATATGCCGAGTGGCAACAAGCAGTGCGATGCAAGGGTATTCTAGCTCTGGATCGTAAAAGAAGTTGGGATCTGATGCGCAAAGACAATCGAACGAGCTAACCTTGTAAGAACACGAAAGGGGGAGGTGCACACTGAGACTGGATGCTTCGGGAAATCGTTCCTATCGTCAGCCAAGGAGACGATGGTGTTAAGCTGGCTATGGCCCCTGACTATGATGCTACATCAGTACACCAGTAGCGACCACTAACCAGGGCTTACCAGGATTCGAAGGAGTAGTCTCACATCCCTCGACAGGTCAAATATATCTTCTATGATCTGCTTGAATTGCCTGTCTGTAATTATCCTCTAAAACACGGTTATCTGGTCAGCCAATCCACCTACACAAGTGCATACTCACATCAATCGAATCCCTCCAAGTTGTGCACCATGAATCCGTCTGAACTACAGTGCTAGCGGGTTTTCTGTTCTTCTTCGGAGTGGATGGTAACCGAGGTTTATCTGGTCGACCAGAGATAGCTATTGCTGACATCATAAGGCTAATGTATGAGTCGACGGTGGGCGGCGGTGAAACCCGAATAATACGATGGGAGAATCGAGATTTGACACGTTTTTCCAGCATCGTCAGACAATCCTATGAATAAAGTGTCACCGGGTGAGTCTAGTTTGAGCGCATTGGTAACTTACGATACGACTGGTGACCCCGACTACGGCCAGACCTTGCGAACCTTGTCCCGCTCGGCATGACTGAACAGTATCGAGTAGGCAGTACAGAAGAGCTTGTCGGGCATGTTCTGCAAACAAGTCGAACGCGTCGAGTACAACGATCACTGGGCGGATTTGTCTTGCAAGCGCCCCAACAATTTGGGGTAGGTGTGTCGCAGTGGGCTAGGGTAAAATCGTCACTCGGTGAACTGGGGGTCGAGGGGTTCGTACTCACAACATGCACGCCGGTAGGCCCTTCATCCAAGTCTTCCTCTTCGTCCAAGGGCACATCCAGAGCCTCTCCGCTCTGTAAAACTAACTGCCGCGCGATTTCACGCATCGCCAGGCGGTCGTTTGTCTGGGCGTGTCCCGACAAATGTATTACGATAGGTGTAACAAGAGTTGATGGGGTTGGAGCAGATTGCTGGGCCCGTCCTCCTTGCTTTGTCCTTCCTCCAGGTTTTGTTGAACTCCTTGGCGGAGGAGTAGATGGTCTAGCTTGTGAATTCCCACTTGAGCTTTGTATTAGTGTTCGTAACGCACGTAAAACAGTCTAGTGCAAGCCCGTTAGTTAATACATGTGAGCCAACCGAAGCGTATACATACCCTCGTCTTGCCACTTCCTCTCGGTCCCACCAACAGACAACTATTTCCCTCGCCTGTCTCCACCGTACGCCGCAGAAGAGCGCGTAATTTAGCAACGGCCTCGGTTTCATTCTTCTCCCCATCCACCGACACCTCGAATGTCCCCTCATCAGCCGACTGGGAACCTTCGACTGGGTTTCCGGCCGGGATGGTGGCCCAAGGCGGATTTCGGAGGATTCTCAAAATGGTAGTCTGTTGTTTGGAAAACCATGCCTCGAATCCCTGGCCGGTTGGATGATCCTTAACTTCTTCCTCGACCTCTTCGACCTCTTTCATGCGAGACCTCTTGCTTGGACTTCCAAAGAGACGCGTGTGGGAAGGAGTAGGGACCAATCGATTTTTGCTCGGCGTCATCTGAATAGTCCGGGCGCGTGAGGGAGTCATATCATATGCTGCAAGAACAGTCTCGAGCGCCGGCTCTGAATGCACGGTAGGTAAACTCTTGGCCAAATCTGGGCGCTTTGGAACGCCTGTGGGAAGCGCCGGTTGCGAGTTTGTCCCTCGGAAGGGTGTCCGAGAGTTATCGAGTGGGTCATCCGCGTCCGTACCAATGGACGAGCTCGAAGTCTGCCTGCTGAGCGCCGGCTGAGATGGTGAAGGCCCCAATACGGTATCCAGCCACGAGCGAGATCGAGCCAAAGGCTCACCCTCAACCTGTCCTAGGCGCCTTTCCGGGATGGCGCGTATAATTGTAGGTTCCTCACCGCCTTCGGTCTCGCACTCGGTCTCAGAAGCCTTGGTTTTATCCTTCTTGCTTGGACTTTGAGGGACCCTTGAACGCGACTTTCCTCGCTCTACAATCACCCCGGTCATGAAACATTTTGGCAAAGGCGCCTCATCCTCCCGCATGACACCCTTCTTCCTCATGTCTTCAGCGGATGCAAGCGCCATTCGAGCAAGGGAAGCGAGCTTGTCCAAGTGACGAGTAGGGTCAACATGATGTTGGCGATCATAAATGGACTCGGCGTCAGAGTCCTCTGTTTCACTTTCCGAGGGAAGTTGCGAGTGAGGGAATGATGGTGAAGGAGATGGCCCGCGAGATGTGTACGGCGACGAAGTGTCGTAAACAGAAGGCGGTCGAGACGCCGAAGACGAGCGTGATGCAGCTGGGGGTTGACGCGACGCGAGGGAATAAGAGTCGGTACGGCCGAACAGATTACGACCCTTGGTACGCGATTGTGGTCCTTCACTCTCTTCGGCAGATGAGCTAATGTAGGCACCTTCATCCCCGGAATGTATTCCGTGGTGCCGCACATCATCGTCCGCCCCCGGCATCGGGACCATATAGTCCACATAAACATCTCCGTTCGCGAGAGTTTGCTTGTTTGGTGAAGTATGCAACTTGCGAGAAGTTGGCACCTTTTTAGGTGTCGCACCCGTCTTCAGGTTTGCAAAGACGCTAGACGATATCGGAACCACTTCCTCCTCATCGGTATTAGCAGAAGAACCGCTATAGCTACCGGCTGACGCGGAGCCTGGATGTATCCCTGGACCCGTGGCCTGCGTGGTAGAATCTCCACGTACGAGCTGCCGTGTTGGGGCCTTTTTGCGCCCACGAGCGGCGCCTGGAATGGCAGGCTTCAAAGGGGACGAACTGGATGAAGCACCAGGAAGGGCGGCTCCAGCAAACGGATTTGCTGCCAACTCGGAAAACAACGTGGTCGATTTGGCCGCGTCAGCTCTTGGAGTCGCGTCCAAGTCAAGGGCTTTTGCGGCTCGTTTACTAGGAGAACCCGTTCGTCTCTGGGATTTCGAGGGTGTCGATGCGACCGTACGCGATACCGATGTCGATGGCACGTCCCCTGACTCATTTGGTCTACAAACAATAGTAACGTTGGGGGCTGCTTTCTTGACTGTGCGTGGGGTCTTGCCACCCCTCGTGCGGGGAGTCTTGCTTGGAGTAGGCTCAGGAGATTCGGGGTGTGATATAAAATCGATTTCATCAACCTTGAAATATTTCAATAAGATATTCAAGGCCAAGGTATCTAGACAACGCACCCCGGTATTGGTATGAGCCTGTTTCTTCTTTCCCCTCCCAGTCTTTGAAGGTGTGCTGAAGAGTTTAGGCTAAGGCACCGGGCACAATCAGCCAGGAAGTTGCCGAACGAGAGTTTACGCTCACCTTTTTTGAGATTACTTCAGGGGACTCGTCCATGTCGTCGTCGCTCTCCGGTCGCGTTCTGTAGGAACCCTGGGACGAGACACTCGCACTTCTACCCAATGCAGACTTGACAGGCGTGACAGCTTCAAACTTGCGCTTGTGAGACATTTTCCTGTATTAAATTGCAAAGAACACAACCCATGTGTCTAGTGACCAGACTCCCGAGATATGGGTTTGGGGGTGTGGAGGAGATGACTGATATTAATCGCGTGGGTCACGTGCCGCGCGCCTCGTGTGCGATGGGTTCCCTGATTTGGCAGATTGAGGCGCCAGAGCTGGGTAACTCCGTTATCTGGCTGAATGCTACGAGCCACGAACTTGGCAGTCTTGTTAACATTCAAGTCGGTTCATACATCACTCCATTGCACCTAATATATCTCGCTTCCCAGTAAACAAGAATGTTGGGCTAAATAATTAGACTCAGAGGTTCCTCACGGCTTCCGGCATATCTGTGACTTTTCCAACGATGCTGTATTTCTGCAAGATGACCATGTAATTTGAGCTATCAAACACCAAATAGAATATCAAACATACTTACCTTGGTAAAGAAACCATGCCACTGATCAAGGACCTGCATCTCGGACGGTCCAAGTTGGCTATAATCGGGAATAGCATCCTCTGGCTTCAACGAAGACTTTCCAAGTGCTACAAACCATTATAAGTGGCGAAGGGTGTAAACTGGACCTGAGGGCTCACCAACACTTGCGTCCTTTCCGGCCAGGAGTGCATACGAGCCACCAGGACCGTAAGTATCGCGCTTGGCGCTCACATCGAATACGGTGCCTTTAATAGACACATATACTGGCTTGCTGGGGTCTTCACCGCCGAATTGCTTGAGCTTCTCGAGTGTGTAAGGATCGTCCTTGGGGGGTGCAATCGGCTATAATGAACGGGGTGCCTGATACCTTAGTGATCCTAGCCACAACGTTTCAGCACAACGACTTTACCGTAGGTGGAACTGGTGGAACTGTGTTCATCCTGGGGGTAGTGACCGCTCAGATAAAAGGTCGGTATGACGATGTAGATGAGGTTGTATGCAAGTGAGAGTTTGATCCTTGGTTTGATCACCATCATTCTGAATCACGTTCCTGTGTATGACGAATTCGCAAAGAGCCAATGGCCTTCAAGCTAAACTTCAACCAATCAACAACATGCAATTAAACAATATCCGTATTGTATCACACAGGATTCCGGTGGAGGGCAACAACACATTAAATCAACCATGTACATAGTTTCTGGCAGTATGTACTAGTCGAAACCAATCTGAAACGTGCTCGAAGCACCCGGCCAAGGTCGGCATGAACAAAAAGAATTGAAATGACCCCGGGAAATTCGAATTGGTATTGTGAACAGCAAAAGAGGGGAAAGGGGTAAAGAAGGGAAGGTAAGGGCAAATCCCCGGTCCGTAAAAAAAGTAGTCCTTCAAGATATGGCAGCAGAGTCTCTCTTATACAACCAAAGTACTGAAAAATAAGTTAGCGTGAACCAGGAGCCTGTAAAAAGGGTACTTACTGTGAGCCAAAACGCTCACGCCCGATATTACTTTGCCCGAGTAAAAGAGATAGTACCATGGTCATGAGCTGAAGGTTCGTCCACATCCTCAGCAAGAGTGTCAAGTGCGGCTGCGCGAGCTTCCCGGGCCCGAGTTTGCATGTGATACGCTTCAAGGCTCCTCTTTCCACCATCCATGCTCCTCTTTCCGCCATCCATGCTCCTCTTTCCCGTATCCGTGCTCCTTCTGCCTCCATCGAAACTCTTTTTCGGAACGTCAAAGCTCTTCTTGATAGAGTACCTCTCATGGGTGGGTAGAGATATATCGATCGGGGCAGCGAATGGATCGTCGGTGATGGTAGGCGGACGGATAGGTTGGGAGTCATAGACGACCACACTTCCTCTTGCGCGGGCACTTGCTTCGCCAAAGATACTTCCACGATTCACGGAGCGAGTGCTGGACTCGAAGCTGGGGCGTGCTCCTTCATTGGCAAAGCCCGGCGAAGCAAGGTCCCAGACTTCACCGTCGTGCTCGTAACCTTCAGGGAAGAAACTGTGGCGTATGCTGTCTGCACGGTGGGTGGTCGGGAAGGAAATGTTGGAAAAGACACTTTCGACTTGGGCGCGGCGCGGGTTGGCGAACTGAGGACGAGGTCTAGCAAGCGGAGCACCAGACAGGGGCGATGGACCATTTGAGCCATGAGAACCAGGAGAACCAGGCGAGCCCGGGCCCATTCCTTCGGGCAGCCCGGGGCCAGTATAAATAAAGGATTCGGGATGATGCGCCGTGCGCCCTTCGAACTTTCGCCAGGTTTCGCCTTCTGGGAAATACGAGTCGCCCACTGGCACTGACCGTCGGTCATCTTCAACCACTTGAGGTGGCTCGTCGTCCCTGGGTGAATAACGCGGCTTGTCGCCATAGATGACCTCTTTCTTAACGCGGTCGTCAACGTCCCAGCGCGCCGTGGATCTCGGTAGGCGGCGGTAGTACCATCGACAAATATAGCAGTACAGGGCAAGTAGGACAATTAAAGCAGAGCCCCCAGAAGCGATGCCGATGACGGCCGGAGGAAGTGAATGAAGTGCCGAGTTGGCAATTCCATCATACACTTTCTGAGCTGGGTCAAGAACGACTGGAGTTGCAGCCGCAATCGCCTCGGTGGATGTCGCTGAAACAGAGTCCGAGAGTGTGCTGGACACCAGAGGGGTACTCGAAGCTGTGGGAGTACGAAGCACCCCCGTATTAACGGGGGCAAAGGTCATGACAGAGTCGATGATCAGCCGGGTAGCGGTGGGCGTGGCAGCTGCTGTCATTTCATCCCCGAACTGGGCAGAGACTGTTGTCCCCTGTCGAGGGACGAGGGGTACGGCATTTTGCCGTGCTTGTCGGGCGTGAATCGCTTTGTGAGAGAAGGAAACCATGCTGCAGGGTGAAGAATAGGTGAAATAGCCGGAAGTTATAGTCTTGTTCAAGATTTTTAGAATTAAGTCTAAAGATCTCAAACAAAAATGTGTGAGTTGGGTGAAAAGAATGTCTCAAGGTCGAAAGCTAGTTTCACGAGTGAGTCCGAGTCAATTGGAGAAAAGGAATTGGAACGGAACTGCACAAGCAGGCTGGCTCCCGACAGGTAGCGACAGAGGGAATGTGGTTGTTGCCAAGCCGAATGAAGGCAATCTTTATGAGATCACGCGGACGAGATGTGAATTCTTAGGAACCATCAGTAACCGGCTCAGTTCATATTGTGGTCCGGGGGAACATACCGACAGAGTGTGGATTATCAAAGGTACGGTTTCCAAGGGCAGAGAGCTATTGAGTAATGACTGTATTGGTAGTGTGCTGAAAAAAATTAGGTTTCGGTACGATGGCTTTGTCATGTGTGGCGCGCTTGCTCACCGTAAAGGTTGAGAAATGAAGCCAGTCTAATGCATACGCATAAGCAAGCCTGGTCGTGGTTCTCTAATTGGCACCGGGTATTTAAAATTCGGAAGAAGTTCAGTAAACCGATGACATAATGATCATGCTGAGTGCAGGGTAAATAGAATCTGGGGGTCGGCAGTAGCGCTGTCCAAAATTGTATTGTTACGAATTTAATATAATTAGATATGATTAGATTTAAACAGCCCCCTCTAGAAACTCAGAAGTCCGAATTCAAAAGACATAAAAGTGCCACCATACTAAAGAGCACATCTCTGGCAGTCCAATGAGATATATTTTGCCCATGAAAACCCAAACAGCTACAAGTTATGGGCCTCCTCGTTTGTGTCACGTGATGAGCGATTTAATGCAATACTATTTTGGACAGCGCTAGTCGGTCTTGAATTGCCAATAAACG
>WSTI01007761.1:3228-18140 GCA_019616915.1 Ceratobasidium sp. 423
GCCCGCCCACTCAAGTCGCCCTCTCCGGCCCACTCGGCCGCGCTCTGCACCAAATCAGGGCTGTATAACCTCACGTTCCGGCGCACGCTCGCAACCCTGGCGATCTTGGCCCCCCTCCGCACCCTATCCAAGTCCGAAGGCAACATCTTGGGGTACCCTCGGATCCAATCTTTCAATCGCGAAGGTAAGCCACCCGTTCCGGGTGTCTTGCGGCGCTGGGATTCGTCTTCCCATCGAATGTGTGAGAGTAAGAGGTGCTCAGTGGCATGGGCGGCGCGATAGAAAGAGGTAAGGGTAGCCGAGAAGGTGGATGTGGCACCAGGAACCAGGCCGAATATCAGAGGACCAAAGTACCCAGCCAAAGTAGGAGGTGTCAAGCCAGACTTGGTCGAATATGCGGTTAGGCGGGATAGCAGTGTGAATACTGCCGTGAATATTGGTCGAGCAGGGGGTGGGATGCCGGGTAGAATTGTGGTAAAGTGATCGGGTGGGTATCGTTGAGCTGTGCAATACAAGGTTTAAACTTGCTAGAGTCGACATGCGGTCAGGCCTACCTTGCTCATTCATTCGCCATGCGCGGTAAACATCAAATTCCATGATCCCATGTGTCTCGGCACCATTCACGATGCGTACGATACGGGCTAGGCCCCATCTAAGTTCAAGTAAATTAGCAATATACCGGTCACGGGCCGAACAAACTCACCGAATCGTCATTGCTACCTCATGGGGGCCAGCAAACCTGGCTTCCTCACGAAACTTGGTCTCTGCCTGCCGTGAGATGGGTTCCGAGCATGTCCCGAGGAACGAACGGATTAGATTCTTTACTCGCGGGGCAGATAGTTTGAGTGCTTGGGTGGAGAAGAGGAGGGGAGTTGAAAGGCCTGTGCCAAATGTTAGGTGTGCACAAACGTGGTGGGAAAGAACGCACATCGGAGAGTAAGCTCTTCTCCCAGAACAGACAGCAAGCGCTGGACATCTTCGAGGGAGAGAATAACATCTTTTTCGGTGCTAAGGTACCCATAGGGAGTTCGGGCAGGGTCGTCGCGATCGGCGCCGGTGGGAGCGCTGGGTATATATCGCGGGAGAAATCCCCCGGCTTGTAGAGGGGGAAGCGCAGGGACTAGCGACAAAAGTCAGAAATGTCTCACAATAATCATGCAAGAACGCACCAGGTTCAGAGTCTGGCGATGGGCTCCTCAGGAAACTTGGTCGGTTGTCCTTGGGAATGCTCGTGGTGCGTTGGCGGCGCTTGTCCTTGTCTTTCTTGTCTTTCTTGGGGGGGACGGGCGGAAGGGTTTCCGAGCGCTGGCCATTACCGACTCGTCCAAACTCGTCCGAGGGAAAATCCTCCTCTTTGCGCTTGGTCTGGGACGTCGTGCGCACGCGCGCAAACAGCGACTGCATCCCGTTCTATTTTCTGTACAACAAGGGCCCAGCCAAGTAATGTCAAGTTGGAGATAGTCACACGAGAGTCCTGAAATATGAGCGCCCGGCCCAGCGATGCAAGATGAAAATCGAACAAGTCCTGTCACAGTATCGGTTTGACACAACTCGTGTAACAATCCGCCACATCCGGTTGCTTCCGTCCCATTCAGGGATCTCCGGCATGGGCAATAACAACCGTCCCTGATCCTCGCAATGCCTCGCATGTGCGTCATAAATGGCAAATTCAACCGTTGTTGTTGTATGCGCGTCGTGTCGCTCGCTGAGATAAACAATACCCACGCTGATCGACACTCGGGCACATTCCCATCCACCAAGTGACGCACTATCTGGATCGCACCAGCCAACGCTGCGCGTATTCCCACCATGCTAGCAACCCTGGTCATGGTTATTGTCGTTGCAACGCGTGATGTGCACTTCGAAATTCGACCAATATCCGTGGTTCGCGACCATTGGTTCGTCGTCTGGCCCGTTTGGCACCATTATTTGTTTATCTCTGATATTCTATATGCATCGTACGCTTCGTGCTTTGTTCGTAGTACAGTAACGCGTCCCAAATGCAAATTCTTTACGCAGAGTGCTTTGATTCCGAGATGGACCGGGAGGACTCGACTGGTTGCTGTTCTAAATATGCACTGCGCGTGTACTCCCTTAGTTCTAGCATACGGACGTACTCAATAAAATTCCTGTTGCATTGTTCCTCGACCAGGTACGAGCACACGTATACATGGGACTCGACACGTTCGGGTCGGACTAGACGCTAGTCTATCAGCCAATACTGTACATGCTAATGCTGCCCTGCAACGAGTCGGTCACCTCGCGCATATATCAGCTTGCACCTTTCGTCATGCTCACCAAAGTCCTAAAGTACCGTCGGAAGCCCCAACACAAGGTTGAACTTCAAGTTTTGACCAGCGTCCAGATCTATATTGCCCCAAGTATATTTCCAACACCTCAACCACCAAATTGGGCTGCATTTGTGGGCATCTACCGGGTATCGCCACCCAATCGAGGTGTCAGTTTAGTGTGCTTTAATCCATATGTGATCGGGGACATAGCCATAGGCATCATGGATGGCTTATTCCCGGATATTTTAATATCCTTCTGTTACTGACGTCATGTAGTTACCCCGCCATCAGTTTGGAGGGCAAAACAACATCCCAAATCCCAAATGCGGAATTTGCGGTTGCCACCCGCCACTCGCCCCGATTATTCACTCTCCTAGGCATAACCGCTATCTCAAATATTACAACGCTGATCACTATGCGCTGAGCAAACTGTTCGCTACCAATCATACAACATTGAAACACTTGGCGCCAGAGGTAATTTGAGCCACCAGCTAGATGCGTATATGTGCACCTGAAGGCAAGACGAGGTCCATCATCATTTCGCCCACCAGCCTTTCACGCATCATTCTCGAATTTAATGCAAACTCTCGCTGCACTGTCAGGATCTACAGCAATATATCAAGTAGTGTTAAACAGGTTCAATGAGAACACGTACGATCGGTCAGGGCCTTCCTCTTTTGTGCTAGTGCGGTTCCCTGTTGTGCTAGTACGGCCTGTGCTTGCACGATTTGGGACTGGGACATGAGCAAGGCCAAGCGCTGAGACTGGGGCTGGGGCTGGGGCTGGGGCTGAGGCTGAGGCTGAGGCTGGGGGGCCCTAACCATTACCTCGGCGGTTCTGATATCCGGTACAGCAGCTTTCCAAACGTCGTTGTTGAGTTCAACTTTAGTACACAACTTAGAAACATATATCGAGAGTGTGATTCGAGTATGATGGGTCTGGGATAGTTCCGGAAAATTCCTGCGCAAGGACGCAATCGTGCTCTTCGAAGAGAAAGTAAGTTCTCCCCCGGATAGCTAAGCATGTAGGATTGATACAAACGTTGTAATCCTCGGTCCGTAAAATCGCCACTTTCCTTCCCTTGTATTCGGCGGCAAAGAACTCTCCGTAATAAGACTTAACCATGTTATCTTTTATTGCGATATTTGCGCGAAGAGGTGAAGGACAATGTAAATACGGCCAGTCGGGTGTTGGGCCCGGTGGTAGCACGGTACAAGGCCTTAGTTGGGGGGGGGGGGGGCGGATCATAAGCACCTGTCATTACGTATTGAGCCGAACATGCCCCTCGTGTCCTCCGTCGTGCCTTATACCATGGTCTGGTATGCCTGACCCAATTGAATTTGTCGCCCAGTGTGGCATGTTTCAGATCGCATCCCTTTAATAGTCATGCCTCCCAAGGGGCATCCGTCTATCTGACATTCAATTAGGGGCATTCAAGATATTGATAATAGCCATCAGAATCGAATTAGTGGGGGACTATGAGGTCTTACGATCGTGAATCATTATTTGTTTACCTCTGATATCTTGTATGCATATATGGCTGATATGCTTCGTTCTTTGTTCGTAATTACGAGTTGCGAATGTAAATACCTTACGCAGAGTGCTTCGATTCTGAGATGGACCGGGGCCTTGACTGATTATTGTTCTAAATATGCGCCGCGCATGTACTCCCTTGGTACTAGCATACGTTCCTACTCAATGGAATTCCTGTTGCGCTGTTCCTCAACCAGGAATAAGCACATATATGCATATGGTCTTGGCATGTCTGGGTTAGTCCAGCTGCTAGTGTACGAGCCTATACTACTTTGCATGCTAATGCTGTTTTCAGCGCGTCGGGCGCTTACACATATATCAGCTTGGGCCTTTCGTCATGCTCACTAAAGTCCTGGAGTAACACCGAAGCCCTAGTACGGGCATTGGCTTTCAAGTTTCGACCAGGATCTCGATCTGTATTGCCCGAGGTTATTTCTAGTATACCGGTACCCCAACCGTCAAATTGGCCGGATTTGCAAGTATGTACCGAGTGTCGCCACTCAATTAGGGTACCAGTTCGGCGAACTTAAATCCATAGGCTATGTGACTAGAGATGTAACCATTTACATCACGAATAGCTTATTCTTGGATATTTCATTATCCTCCAATTAGTGACGTCATGATCAGTCAGGGGGGCACAATAACATCCCAAATGCGGAATTTATGGTTGCCACCCGCCACTAGACCCGGTTACTGAAATTCTTCGACACAACTACTATCTTAGATATTGTAACTCTACTCTCTACGCACGCATTACTCAAACTGTTCGCTACGAATCCTACAACATTGAAACACCCGGCGCCAGAGGTACTGAGCCGTTGACTAGATGCTTATGTGCGCACCTGAAGGCAAGACCAGGCCTATCATCGTTTCAGCCGCCCAACTTTCATGCAGTATTCTCGTATTTAATGCAAGCTCTCGCTGCACTGTCGGGATCTTCAGCGATAAATCAAGTAACGGTAAATCAGGTCAAATGGGAACACGTACGGTCGGTCAGGGCCTTCCTCTTTTGTGCTAGTGCGGTTCCCTGTTCTGCCTGCACGGACTGAGGGTGGGGCATGGGCAAGGCCAGGCGCTGGGGCTGAGGTTGGATCTGGGGATGAACTTGGAGCTGGGCCTGCTGCGGCTCGGTGACCATTACTTTGGCGGTTTTGATGCTCGATACAACATCTTGCCAAACATCCTCATTGAGTTCGATATCCTCGTACATGCCAACAAGGCATGCTGAAAAGGTGATCCGAACGGAATGAACCTGGAGTAGATTCGGAAAATATTTGCACAAAAACCGGATTGTAGCCTTGTGTGAAGGAGTAAGTTTCGTTCCCTCGAGTAGTTGTGGACTTGATACAGACATTGTAATCATTGGTCCGTTTGATCGCCACCTTCCTCCCCTGGTATTCGGCGACAAAGAACGCCCCGTATCGAGAGTCAGCCATTTAAGCTCCAATTCCGATATTCACCAGAAGAGGTAAAAGACAGTGTAAATACGGCGAGTTGGGTGCTGAGCCTGGTGGTGGCACAGTATAAACCCGCAATCGAGGGGGGCGGATTGTAAGCACCCGTTGTTACGTATTGAGTCGGACAGGCCCCTCGTGTCCTCCATCGTGCCTCATATCACAGCGTGGGTAGGCCCAACTCAATTGAATCTGCTGCCCAACATGGTAGGTCTCAGATCGTATCTCTCGAGAACGGATATGCCTCTTTTAAGGTGCGGCCCAATGGTCACCGATCGGGAACTAAATAAGTAAACCGCGGGCGATCGAGATATTTAAGTTGATGGGAGCCATTGAAGTCGGTTAATGAAATATCAATATTTTGCATTATCGCCCTGAGCCAAGGCGTAGGAAATGAGTTTTACTCACAGTATGAATGAACATACGGGGTTAGGATAGGTGCAATATTTGTAGATACAGGCCAACGAATGTAGATCTGGCGGGGTATGCCTACCGAACCAAGTCCTTATCGACATCATTTCTCGGAAGGCATCGTGATCTACCTAACTCCCGAAGAGCGAGGGGTCCGTACAAACTTTTGTAAGTCGGATGAACCAAAGAGGCTACGGCCCTACGTCAACGCATAATATAAGCAAGTTGGACACGCATACAACCACCTTGCATGGTGGCATAATCTAAAGTTGGTTGAGCACCGAAGCCATACCTTGATTTTCGATCCCTGCATCTTGGGGACAGGAATGAGTTGGTAGTTTCGAATGGAGCCAATTTTGAAAACACTGCTTCTGTTTTATTCGTTCGAACTCCAGACTTAGTATGCAAAGTAGGTGTTACCGGTGGACACGCCTGGGGGCAGCAAGGGATCCGATAGCTATGGACGTACGGGAGAAGCCGGGGCGGGGCACAGCCACCCTACTACACCGGTGCCGTAATTTCCTCTGGACGGATTATTAAACTAACTCCTTTTTGCTCCCAGTTGGATTACACACATCGGGATGATCGTTGTTCGGACATTCGATGAAATGATCCAAATCCCTATGAAGCCGTGGTTTCAACGATATTTCTGGATTTCAATCAACGTTGATTAATACTGTTACAATTGCCCTACTAGTACATTGCGTCTGCGTATTCTCTTATCCTGCTAGAAGGTTTCTAGTTAATCCTAAGATTCGAACCAACATTCAATGGTTCTGTGTGACAGTGGTGGATACAGCAGTGAAGAAAAGGTACCGCGATTCTCACAGCGTCGCGAAGGGAGAAATAAGCAGCACTGGACTTGTAGAAACTATGCCTCCGAAACATCCTCCAGTATATTTGCAACAGTGTTGATGTCTCGGAGCACTGGTGTTCCCCACCATGACCCAATAGACATCATTGCACGGAATGTATTATGATTCACATGCTTCTCTAGTCCATTGGTATTAATAGGACCCCCGGAGAATGTGCGTGTTGGATCGACGGAAGAAGCTACAATCTAATATCAGCCCCCCGAACAGCCGGGAAAGGCAGATACTCACCGGGAATGGTGAGATAGTCCAGAGCCATTCGGGCGACCCGAGGGCACGTCTTGAGTTTCTTGTCCCAGTATTTCAATAATCCACCTTGCTCTTCAATAGCCTCCTCCGAGAGTACAGGGCTACTTAAATATGCCTGCATATTGTCGGTTTCTAAGGCCTGCTGGTTCACCATTAAATATCAGCATCATAGAACGCGACTCCTTGGAAAGCCTATACATTTAAATCAAATAACCCCTCTTCATCGCCCTCCCTTTTAATTAGGGGATAATTTTGATCGAAATATTCATGGAGCAATGCTTGTATTCCGCTGGTGTTCATCCCACGATCCTCAAACCATTGTAGTTTGTGCGTTGGACGCATCACTAGAAGATCGTTGTATTATTTTCAGAGATGTCAATAATTATACCACCGCACACTTACCTATCACAATGATATGTATTTCGGGCAGTGTATCATCCTTCTCAAGCAGATTGTAGGCAGAGAGCGCCGCTTCGGCAGCCAGCCGAGTCAGGGGAGTCAGGTGGCTTCCAAGCCGATCGTTACGAATATCGTCCAGGAGCATGCGCAAAGCCAATAATTCTACCAGTACTTCGTGCAGAAACGGTATTTCCTGGCGTGAGAATACATCAACCAATTTAGTGAAGGCCTATTCACAATAAGTATGACAAATGTGTACTTGGTGTCGCGCCGAGGTCACCTACCTCAAGGCACATATGGAAATCTTCCAAGAGCTTCTGCTGGGCCTCATCAAGGAAGCATCTGTCTAAACCCGGCACATTGACCCTAGCTGCGACCAGGTTATGCAAGGTAGGCTGAAATCGCAAATAACGGCCGATGGCGTCACGTTTGGTGCCCCACTCCCCCAGCGCTCTTCGGTGTCCTGCTGGGATGTTACTTTCAGGGCCGAAGACGTCTGGTTCACAGTAGCCCCAGTATGTTTCCTTTAGTGCCTGTGAATCTATTTGACCCATGACTTGTTCGAGGGCCGTAACCTGACACAAAACCACAAATTAGTTCCCTGGCGTGTATGGCGAGAGTACACAGTCTAATTACCTTGTTCATAATTATGCGTGCGCTTTGAAATTCACTATCATCAATTCTCAGCCCAAGCGCTCTTGCATTGCGTCGCGCTTCCCTCACCGCCTCCTGCACAATTTCGGTGTTGTACTCGCATTCAGAGAGGTAGAAATCTAGCGGCTGATCACTCATTTCGGCATCATCTTCAGGCTCTTCCTGCGGGTCTAGGGGGCGCTCGAAGAACTTCATTTGTGCGATTCGAGGTAGGGGCCGCAATATGGAAATGATTGCCTGCAGTTTCAAACGGTTTGGCTTCAAAATGGTCCTACACTGATATGAGCCATGCATACCTCTGCCATCAATCTCACTATGTGCGGGTAGCACAAGATACGAAAATCCAGACCAAGGTCGGAGTGTCTGGCGCGTAAATCCTTGACCACCTCTTCACTGTGTGGCGCATTGCTGATACAGATTGACTTGATCTGATATTCAGTCCATACCCGATTCAATTACCCTCATCAGGCGTGACATAAATTCTTATCGGCGGCGTACCTTTCCTACGAGCCCAAAACGCTCTAAACATTGGCTGGTGAAATCTGCTAAATAACCCCCGGAGCAAAGGTCCGAAATCCTGCAAAATTACACCGGCATAAGTTTATGAACAAGTTTGGGAAGGTATGTCTGAGAATCCTTACCACGCGACGTCTAAAGAAGACCTGAAGGTTTTGCCATCTTCCTGCCAAACAATTGCCGCACACACAAGTGACTCAGTCGGGGTGCCATTTGTCCACCCATCAATGATCAGGTGTATATCCGCAGACATGCTCTAAATATTTGGCGTTAATCAATTTATCGGGGGGGATCATTCTCAATGAGGGAATGCATGCCGTGACATACCTGAAAATAGCGGGAGGCGACAATTGCAAGAGACGAATGAATCCTATGCAAATTTTCCTCTATCAATGATGAGAAAGAAGAGCCCCCGTGAAGGGTGAAATGCCTCAAGGTCGCCAAATGATTATTGGTCGGACGAGGAGGAGTAAGTTGAAGCGAGCACTGGATACAATGCGACGCTAGATCCTTTGATTCCTGTGATGGCTCAATGAATGATGTCACTTTGGGATTAACCTCTCCCAGTCGGCGTTGATCGCATCGCCCCGCTGAGCTCCAAAGAGAACCGCTGTAGGATTTGGTTTTCCGAGTCCTGCCTTGATTTTGATGTAACCGACAACCAAACTTGCACTCGAACCGAAATTCCATATAGTCTGGGTCGCCCTCCTCCGTATAGTGACGCTGGAGGAAAATATTATAGTGACCGTACACCTTTGATGGCCAGTTTTCTAGTGCCGCTGCTGAATGTTCCAAAAGAACGACACTTTAGAATCATGGCAAACGATTATAAAAGTCAATATTTCATTTACCAATTATTTCTTTATCCGAGTACTGCCAGGCATCTCTATCAGAGAGCGAGTGGATATTAACTAAGGTAGAGGGGTTTTGCTGGATTTCCTCATCGCTGAGCGAACTGTCGGTGAAAGACATTTTTATCTACGATCCGTGGCTGGATGTAATGTCCGGTGTCGTGGTGAAGATGCCTGCGAGGGATGGTTGTGGGGGGTGGCAGCGTGCTAAGTGGGTTGTTTGATCAAGGATAGCCCCAAGACGGCGATCAACACCGTTTCTATAGCCTCATTTGTACATCAAATTCCCCGACCCTTTTAGGCATACGTGAGTATATTCTGGGAGTCAGGTGATAGCAGATAATTACATTACATCATTGGTGCCACTCAGGGAGGGTGGGTTAGAGACTAGACCCACACTCGGAATCACTTTTTGTCATTTGCACGAATGTATGCGTCTGATTTTGATTTTGCAGGCTCAAGTAGACTTTGTGATCTCGAATTTGTTGAAACTCACGTGACTATTCTGGCTCCATTCGCATTTGATTACCCTGCTCTGATTCGTTGGCTCTCATCTACTCAACCAGGCGCATATATCCAGTTCTCACGCGTTCTCCTCACGCACTTCAACTGCATCCAAAATAAAATAACGCAGCCCATGTCTTCTCACGTTCTTTGCGCTATTATGTTGCGGTTGTCACGGGTTATAGGTAACTATTCCACCAACCGCACTATGTAGAAGTAGCACGAGAGAGTGACTGGACGTGCGGGGCAGCATCAAGGTCGATGCGACACCTACTCAGGTGGGGAGCATACACGTCTGGACTCATGTCATACATTCGCAGTGCGAGGAATCAGTGCGAGGACTGATGAGTCGATGAGAGGTGGGAGATGAGGCTGGGTGGAACACACATTCTACATCAAAGGGGGGAACTGAGGAGGGGGGAGGGAATAGCGCAGTCCGGGGGTTAGGCAAGGAGAGGGTCACACGTACAGACCGTCAATGGACGCCTATAACCACATAAACACGTTTTACGACTGCTAGTAGAGGCGGAGATAGTTGCACCCCAAAAACCACCTCGGGGAAAGAGGTGGGCAGCACGGGGGGCGTAGACCCGCCAGCTGGACTTCGGTGGCCTTGATTCATACTCCTTCATTCGATAAGCCTTATATACATTAGATGTGAAAGGCAAATAATCCCATAATCCAAAAAAGGTGGAAGTAGCACAAGATATGAAGATCAGGGCAAGGCTTAGGGTGACTTGTATGTGGACCTTTGAACACTTATGCGCTAGGGGGGGGCATTACCACTGACAAGCTGCAGGAAGAAATTGGACTCAGAAATAATATTTCAAATTTTGCTCCTGCCTGGGGCCTTGAATACATGTCACAATATACGTATATATGGTACTCCGGAATTCTTGTCACATTAAACCCATTTACGTGTACTAGACGTTATAACCGCATTGGGGGGGTGCGCTATCTACTAGTACCCCGTTTTAAGGTTTCTCGGTACTGAAAGTGTGGGGTTCTAATACCGAAGACTAGCTAAAAAACGAATAATATAGACACAGATCAACAGCGCAAGTGCTGCCCCTAATATCCACCAATTCGAATCCTCATGTGTGTGCCAGCGTGTGGCGACAACTTTGACAATTTTAATCTCTGGCAGAGCCTGATCCCAAATTCCTTCGTGCAACTCAATCTCACAATCAAGCCTGGTGATGAACGCTGACAAGGTAATTTGGGACGGGGGGGGGCCTTGGAAAGAACCGGAAATAGTTTTTGTATCGACTCGATTGCCACCTAAAACGGTAACTTGACTTTGCTTCATGGGTGTATAGAAAATGCTTAACATACGTTGTAATCTCTGGTTCCGCGAACCCCCACTCGTTTACCTGCGTATTCGGCCACAAAAAAGGACCCATAATCCGAGTTAGTTTTCCCGTGGCGGTACTCGAATGTGTTCTCGAAACTCGACATCGACTTGTAAAGGTGTGAGGCAGCCAGGGAAAAAGTTGAAGTGTGGCGTTAGTCACGCGAAAAGGTTTTTTTTACGTTACACGTCCCCCGGTCATAACCGGGTCTCCTTGGCAACCGGAGGTAAATTTAACTTCGTATTAATTACGTAATTAGAATATACCAACTTACAGCTTTCCGTTATACACACCACAGTTGGACGGCTTATCTTGCCCTCTCTCATCACGTCGGACACCATGGTAGGCCAGATGAATGCGTCAAGGTCAAGGTGTATTGCTATACCAATAACACCCACGAACAGATGAGCATCAACCCCGACGTGTACATCAGCCGTTCTTTTTATGAATTCATAATATATACGGGAATGTCCTAGCACACGGCAGTAACTCAAATCTATCCGTTATCGTTTACATCTTTGACGGGGGCGAGTTTATTTTTTCCTATGTATGGAACCCTGTGAATAGGATTAGCTTGGTTTGAGTGAATGTATGCGGTGCGTGCATTCGGGTGCAATTGGTTTTAGTTTTGTGTTCGGTGGAATAGATATAAAGTGCCTCAAAGCTTGGGTTGACTCCCCCAAGTTCCGGGCATGACCCAACTGGATGCATCCGTTTTAACCTCCTCTCCGGCTGATACCTGCGCTCTGAGCGTGCGCTGCCCCATCCCTCCATAGAACCAACAATCCATCCTTCCCCAACCCGACAATCATGCCCGGTGAATGCGGATTCTGAATCGCTCCCAGAATCTCATACGAATCCTTTGAATTCCCAGCATACAATTGGGCACGAGGCACGTCCTCTACACTCGCTCGTTAGCCTGAGTCAGATTACTTTCGGATTGGGACCTACTCAGCTCAGCCCTATTACCGTACAACACCTCCCTCCGGACTGCTCTTCTCGATTCCCATTTCTCAGGGTCTCTCATACGTGACTTGACCTCCTCGGGCGACTCGTTATATTGTTCGATGTCGATGATGTGAACTGTATCGCCTCGGTTTGTTAACAAGAACAAAGGAGATCCGAAGATCGAGGCGAAGGCCCAGGTTGTGTGTATCGGATATTCCTCTTCGTCAAAGAGAAATATTTTGCATAGCGAGAGATACGAACCTGCGGTCAGTGAATAAATAAGCCCGGAAATTAGAAAAATGACGTACGGCTCTCTGTCCAATCCTACCCCTGAATAAGCACAAATTACAATGCATATACAAACTTTACTTGACTCACCCAATGGCTGGGCTTGACCAAAGGTTCCTTAATATCCAACCCCTCGGGAGCAAACCTATTCAAGTCAAGCCACTGCCAAACGATAATAGTCCCACTAACGTCAAGCTTTTCTAGATCTACCTCCCCCTCACTATCCTCATCTTCGCCCTTAGCCTTGATTCTTGGATAATTCGACGAAACCGAAACAAGGACGTCCTCTTTGAGCCTACTGTTCTATCAGCCGACCATGAACCAATTGAAGTAGGTAAGACCCACCAAGCAACATACTCGATCCCCGTCTCATGCAGATGCGTACAACTAAACAAGGGCCGCTCAACGATATGATAATTCACTCCTCGTTCAGGTCGGGTCTCGGGAGTCGGAAAGTCTGGAACTCGCCAAATCTTGATTGCCCGATCTGCCTAAGCCCAGGGTATTCACCATCCAACCCGCAAACTTCACGAGCTGTACTGACCCCGCACGTAACAACAAACGGCCTCGTGGGATGAAATTCCTACATCGTCCCCACTCAACCATAAAGCAGGTGCATCAGACAGGAGACCTACCGCATACATAACCCACGAATCGTGTCCACCCAACAAGTTGCCAGCACCTTTAAACACTGCAATGCATGCGCCTTTCCCTCTCCCTGCTTGATCCGGGTCCGGGACCCCTCCTGGAGGGCCAGTACGCATGACAAGCGCGTCAACCGGTATGAAATGTGGTCTCTCGGATTGGCCTATTGTCATCTACCTGGTGGCTAAGGATGACGTATTGTTCGGGATCGTAAGAGACTGACCTGACTAAACCCCAAATCCCCGTTCAAATCACTGTGCACTTTCTTTTGACCGGGCCAAAACACTGGCATGGTTGGTACATCCACAGGATCAGCAAGCGACCACATTCGCGCCGTCAAGTCATGCGAGGTGGAGAGGATATAATCCGGCCGTATTCGGTGGGTTGTTAAGTGAGTTATTCTCTATCTCAAATAATGAGATCAAGGAGTTAGGATGGGATGGGATGGGAGGGACGTACACCCCCATGCCCTGTCATAACCCCAACCATCTCCCAACTTTCCACATCAAAAACGTGGATTATTCCGGTATCGCCCGCAACACAAACTAACGGGTGGAGAGTGTCGAACTCGAGTGCCCATGTTGCGGCTCGAAGTTTCTCGTCCTACAAAGGTAAGGTACATTCCCTACCCTCCTACATTCAAACCCACCTCGCGAATCGTTAATGCAGCCACCTCTCTCAACTTATTCCCTCGAGTGTGGACTAACCTCAACTATCCCGTCCCCCATGAACAACCTTCTCTCTCTTAATATAACTAAGACGTACCTGATTGCCCGCACAAACAGCCATACAATCCTTCCACCTTCCGACCACCCTGTCCCACCGCTCTTCTGGCGGCTGATCTTCGCTCCCACCCCGCCAGGGCATCCGACTCGCCCGACCTCCACCCCATAGCGTGCGTATACTCGCCTTGGTCCACGGGAAGAACACGGCTTTGGATAAGTGTGGAGAAGACTCGTCGGATAATGGATTGGTTTGATCCTGTCAAACGAGTTCGGATGAATTATCACGGAGTGGTGGGTACGAGCTTACTTGGAGGATGGACCTCAATTTGTAGTTATGCGGGACATTAAGAATGGGATCCGTATCTTGTGCTTGTTCAGCGTCGACCAGGGACTGAGAAGGGGTGACACCCGAGCTGGAGGGTATAACGATTTCAAAGTGCTGAAGTGCATGGGTGATAATAAACAAAGGCCGTCTTGGAGGAACGTACAGGTTTGGGCATCCCGCCAAAAAAAACGGCACAAAGAATGCAAGTTGGGTAACGATCTCCGGATTTCAAGGAGAATAAAGATCAAATATCCACCAAAGTTAGGTACTATTTTTCAGAATCGGCGAATACACGTTATCAGGACCTCCCGGACGTGTGACGTGATGAATTGTTCGGGAGACTTATTATGTGAAGAACGCACGTGATCGCATATAGATCTTTAAATATGACAGTGTTGGTATTTATGGGCGTTAATGGGGGTCGGCAACCACCTAGTAAACGTAAGCATTTGATGTTCAGGCAGAATGTCTCTGGAATTGGCAACTAGAAAAAACCCGCGGGGGCGCGGGCTCCCACCTTGCTCGACCTAGAATCTAAGTTGGAAATCTCGCAAACCATAAAGCAAACTTGTTCGACATTACTGGCATATTGAGAACAAGTTTATGTTCCAAGTCAAAGACATACATAAGTAAGAAGCATGGTCATCAAGTGAGACGTGAGCTATGATCCCGCCAATTACCGGTTTGAATGACAGCAACCCACTCTCCCTCCTTGTAAGCTGATGGGATAATGTATGGAAACATAAGCTGAAGGTGGCGCTGGGCGTGGCGAGAGGCAGAAGAATCGTGGCCGAGGTGATGCAAGCGGGAAGAATCGTGCCTGCCTGGAGTGGGAGCAAGCAGGTACGAACGCGAGATACAGTTACCAAGGGCGGCGGATGAGAGCGTCTGTATG